>CAJINV010000003.1:7117020-7233399 GCA_905178155.1 Amoebophrya sp. A120
TATCCTTCTAGGCAAACCTTTCCCCGGGTAGCCAGAAGAGTTTTGCTAACGCGGGAAGAAACCCCGGAAAATCGAAGAGAAATCAGCTGCCTTGCGATTCTTGACAGCTGGAAATGCCCCGAGGCATCTCCGCCCGCAAATCTATCCACCTGGCAACACCTTGGGGCGCCTTGACCTGGAATCCCAGCTAACAATGCGCCGCGGATGCCTTTTCAAAGTGTTCCCCACAGCTGGATCCCAAGCTAGAAATCGAAAGCCGTCTTCTACTAGAAATCCAGCTGCCAACACTTTGAAAAGGTCGGGCGGAAAAGCGCTGAAAAAGCCTTCTCGATGCGTTTCCATCTGGATTTCCCTCGAAAAGGCGTTTCCAGCAAGCTGGATTTCCATTGCCGCGGCGTCTCCAGCTGGATACTCTTCGAAGAGGCGCCCTCGAAGGGTTTCCAGCTGGAGGCGCGTTGCTTGCGGGTGCCTCTTTAAGTAATGCACTGCCTCCCTGCTGGATTTCCTCCCGGCTAGAAAAAAACGCGCCTCCATCTGGGTTTCCCGCTAGGATGGAATGCTCTGAAAAGGCGTCCCCGGCTCCATTTCACGCTAGAAATACTCTGCAAAGACGCGGCCGGCTGAATTTCTTCCAGCCGGGGGCGCTTTGGCGATGCCTCTCCCGCTGGATTTCGTTCTGGGAACGCGCTGGCGATGCCTTTCCGCCTGGATCTCTAGCCGGAAACACGCTGCCGCTGCCTTTCCGGCTGTGTTTCCTTTCAGCTAGAAAGGCGCTGAGACGGCATTGCTAGCTGGATTCCCTGCTGGACACACACCGGGGCGGCGTCGCTAGCTGGCTTTCTAGCTAGACACGCCCTGAGACGGCGTCGCTAGGTGGGTTTCCAGCTAGAAACGCACTGAGACGGCGTCGCTTGCTAGATTTCCAACCAGAAACGCACTGCGAAGAAGTCTCTAGCCGCGTTTCCGGCTCGACATGCTTTGAAAAGGCATCCACTAGGCCGCGGGGGGATGCGGCGCGAGACGCAGCAGTGTTGTTCCCAGGTGATACGCAAAGCGTGCGCGTCCCGCAGCGGGGGGTGAACTTTGTGAAGAATGCTCCTTCTAGCGCAAGTTTGCGATGTCACACCGAGCGGGCGAAGCTATTCGAGTCTCGTTCAAATACTATAAAGCGATTTCGTTCATCGAGTTGCTTCGAGCAACAGAGCTGCAATCAAGAACATGGAATATATCAATCGTAAAATCCCCTGCATGGATTTTGTATTGGAAGTGGGGGCGGCCGCGTTTTTGTCTGATACAACGCGATCTAGTCGCTTGCCACCTGTGGACGGCGACAACATCATCGTGAATGCTTCGCCGTCGAAGCGCCCCCCGGTCAGCAGTGGCGAGTCGGCCGCAGTCAGATTGGAAAACGCGGTGGAATGGCGGAAGCCCTGGGATCCTTGGGTCATGTAAAAGCTGTCTCCGAAGCGCTGCATGAACTCCTCGTGAAGCGACGATTGCTTGTTCTGGCTTGTCAGATGCCCGCCCTCGCCCCCTGTCGGCTTGATCTGGTCCGGCTTTTTGCCGGACACAAACTTGCCCTTCTGAAAAACCTTTTTCGAGGTCGGACCGAAGAAAGAGGCGCGCACGTGCGTACTGTGGTCCTGCACGACACCTTCGCGGTCGTCTTTTTCGGCTGCCGAGGGGGACGGAGGTAGTGCCGCTCCCCCCTGTGCTCTCTCCACCTCCAGGGGCAGTTGCACGACCACGTTTTCCGAAGAAATTCTTGCTTGCTTCGCCGGCGAGCGAGAGTTGAGGACACTAAGTTCATCTTGCGTGCCGGTGGCACCTTTTCCTTCTCCGTATTCTTGTGACGATGTCTTGCGTTTCTGGTTTTCGACGTGCGTGGTTCCCGTCAAGGAAGACGTCGAAGAGGGCAGTTTCATCAATGTCGGTGGAGGAGGAATGTCTGATATCCTCTGAGCAGCGGCTCCTGCGTAGTTCTTTCCAAGGCGATCTTCCCCGATCGCCTTTGGCGACATTTTTTCGTTCTGCTGATTCCCGCGCCAAAGCAGTGCGTTGTTCGCGAGCGGGCCGCGCTGGGATAATTCTTGTGGCGGTCGAAACACGATGGTGGAGGAGGTTGCCTCGAGCAGAGGATTTTGGCCGTGCTGGGCGTCGTGCATGGTGAGTTGCCTGTTGGGCGACAGGTGACGCTGGAATTTGGCAGGCGAGAAAAAGTCCGCCAAGGTGTCTTGTCCGTCGCTGAGCGTTTGCGTGGGGAGCGACTGTCTCTCTTGCTCCAGGACTCGCCCCACGGCTGCGGTTTGCAGCTCGACCTCGGTATCCTCACGGCCGTACAGTGCACTCACGTACCGTTTCTGTTGCTGTCTTGCCTCGTCCAGTTCCTCTTCGCCGATGCGCTCGGCTTTTTTCTGTCGCTTCTTCAGCGCACTCATTTCATCCAGCCGCCGCCGCGCCTCCAAACCTTCTGTCCAATTTCGCGACGGAGTGCGCGGACTCCACATCAATTGCTTTTCCAACAAAGCCATTGGTGATAGCGGAGCCGAGGTGGGTGAAGAGTCGTTGTTTTGTTTCGCGTTCTTACCGGTTCCTGCTCCTCTCGCCGTTTCTCTTTCTCCGAAGAGAGGTCCTTGTTGTCGTGTTCCATCTACGACGGATTTTTCATCATCTTCGTCGTCCAACTCCTCCGTGATAGGCGCGAGGTCGGCAGTTCCTTCTTGTTCCGTCGTGGTAGAGCCAAGACGGCGCTGGCGCTCCAAGAAATCATGACGCCGGTTCCCGGCACACGCATCTAGAATTTCTAGCTCCTCTCGCGTCAATGCTTTATTTTCTGATTTTTTTAGAGCAGACGAATGATCATCTGTAGTGCCGTCCGCCATTTGGTCGTGGTCGTCCGCGTCCACCGAGGACTCGGTCTTGTTTACAACGACCTCCGTCGTGGCAACATTTATCTCGGCGCTTATTTGTTGGTCGTCTTTCTCCTGCTGCACGTGCTGCACGCCGGTGAACAAAGCTCCGCCGACGTCTTCGAAAGCGAGCGCATATTGCGAGAGGTCGTCGTGAAGAGACGCTATCTTCGATCCCACACGGGCCGCAAAACACGACTTTGAGATCTGCTCCATGCCGTGAAAGTGGGCTAGTTCTTCGGCTAATGCCACGTCCTCATTGCTAGCCAACCCTGGAGCGCCTGCCACGCCGCCCGCCCCGCCTGCCGTAGCACTACCAGCGCCGCCGCCGCCGCCCATCTCCTTCAGACATTTTTCGCACTCCCTCGCCAGCTCTTGATCTGAAAGCTCAACTGGTGGTTCCTGTGCTTGCCTCATTTTCGTTATGCCTAGAAGCAGCTTTCCGTATACAACCTTTCGTAATTTCTTCTTCAAGAAGATCACAAGCTTTTCCAGGTTGCCGTTTTGAAAATGCGCCTCGGCCAGCTTCTGCATCTGCTTCACAACTCCGGACTCGTACCCGGGCACAGACTGCTGCTCACCGCCCACCACTTCGATGGACTCGATCTGGTTTTCCCAGCGGCTTAGCAAACTCGTTTTTCGCGGCTCTAAGGAGAAGCTGGAGCTGGAAGACGACCCTGGTGGAAGTTACACATGATCATACACATATTTTTACAACTAGAATACAAGATACAACATGTTGCAATCTAGTAGGGCGACCACGTTCTTTTGATTTCATCTTGCGAGCATGATGATAATTGACGACGCCCTTTTCTTTTTAGTATAATTTTCCGACGTTTCATATCGCTTGTTCGCGGTTTCCTACTAATGACTCCTAGCGTCTTCAGGTTCAGCCACAGCGAGACCCACCAACGCTGCAGCACAACAACTCGTGTAATTTGTTTCTCTTTCCTTTTTTTGGCTTTACGACACGCACAAGCCCAGCCCATAAGTTTGGTTTTGGGTACCAAGTTGTGCATAGAGTCCTCTAAATATCTGAATCACCATCGCTCCTCGTGCACAAAGACATCAGGATATACTTAGATATATTGTAGTTCAACTTTTGATTATTGATACCTGCGCCTTTCGACGTCCGCTTCGTGGTACTGTCTTGCGCGGCAGCTGCGGCGAGCAGATCCGTTGCGAAAATAAGAGGCACAATAGGTACCCCCGCACGCAGAGCTGTGTACACCTCGAGGAGCACCCACGGGTGCCGGTTCCAGTCGGCGCACGGCACAAGCAGCAGTGCCTTATCAAGTGCAAAAGTGTCTGGGTCTGGAAGATTGCCAGGTCTGTCAAGCATATTTTGCATAACCCGTGATGCCTGTAATGCATGGCCTAGCATCACATATTTTTAAAAGGCCTTCCGATGCGTATTCCGCATGAGAAACGCCCACTCCGCATAGCACAAACTGAACTCCTCTTGCTAGTCATGCAGCACAGATTTTTTTACCTTCCACAGACAGCATCACAAGTTGCAACCTTCCAGACCCAGAGGACACTTTTGCATTTAATATGCCTCGCACTTCTGCAAATTTTTCTCGATGGTGTCGACCGCGGCGGCTTGAAGGAAGTCTTTGCCGCAGAGGAGATCTACGTAGTACCGAAGTCCGAAGAAATTCTCGCTCTCGGCGTGCTGCTCGAGGAGACGCAAAAACTGCTCACAGGAGGTATGCCACGACGCACTCACATAGAAAAACCTCGGCCTGCTGGCGCTGCTTGTCCCTGTTGTATTGGCGCTTTCGACGGTGGTCCCCCCGAGAGGTAGTTGTACAGCCCCACCCCGCCCGGGAGGTTGCGCTACTATATCATCCTTCCCGCGTTTGCCAGCAGTGGAAACAAGCTCAGTAGAAGTGTCATGCTGACTGCTTCTCTGATCACCAGTGTCCGGAGCTACGGCCCTGTCTTTTTCTCCCAACACCATAGGCAGTGCAGATTCCATCCAATGCTTCTCGAGCGTGAGGAACTTGCGAGCGACGAAACCCGGCGGATCTCCGCGTGACTTTTTGCCTTCGCGCAGTTCGCGGCGTTTCTCGACAAGGTCGCGCAAGCGCGGTGGCTGCTGCGCTCGTGCGTGCTTCACACGTGTTGCCTCCTCCAGGCTCGATATCGCAGCGGAGGCAAGAGCTCTTTTCTGGTGCGCGGATCCCGGGCGTGAGCCTAGAGGGGTAGGAGGCTCCGGCTCGCCTTCTAGAAACTTCTTGAAGTAGTCTCGCACAAAGTAAAGCGAGACCCCCAGCAGTTCGTCAAAATCACCAAGCGCTCGGTTTTTTTTCTGTTTCCCAATAACCTGAGCACCGGATGAGTGGCGGTGGTCGCGAGCAGCTATGACTGAAATGACGTGCTGTAGTTCGTACGCCGCAGGTGGATCTACTCCGTCTCCTCGATTATAATTCGCATTCGCGCCGGACGATGCATCCGCATCGGCATGATCCCCACCACTACCTGCTTCGTCCGCAGCAGCAAACAAGAAGGGGCTCCTGGGTCTGAGGGAAAGGTTGCTGCCGGACGCGTCCAATTTGTTGTGTTGACCAATGACCAGTCCCCCGGTCGTGCGGACCGGATGTGTTTCATATTCATTTCCACCATCGTCCGGGCGCGTTGAACAACTACCGAGTCCGAGAGCAGATTTCATAGTAGAAGCTGTCGCCACCACCTCGCTCCTGTAGGTATTGCCCTTCCCCTTTATTTGCGCGTCGGCATCCTTCAGTTTCGTTCGATTGTCCCTTTGCTTTTGTTCGGCCTCGTCTCCACCATCTCCTCCAAGAGGGGGATTAAACGGTGGAGCAGCAACGTCGTCAGGATCATGCACCTCACCGCGTTGACATTGACGCTCGTGGTCCTTCGAGATACCCACTACGCTCTTTCCGCTCCTCGCCGAGGCTCCTGATGCTTTGGTTTTACAGCCGGCAGCCGTGTTTCGGTGTGATTTAGATCTTGACGTAGAAGAATTATCCTGCCCGACTTTGATACCATGAGGCATGATAAAAATCGACGATGACTGTCCTCTTCCTCCGCTTGGGTCTTGTCCTTGCTGACTTGTCAGGCTGCTCCTCGTTCGAGACTGTGATTTGGACGACCTGATGTCGCCCGTGTGTAACTGGCTTCGCGACGGAACGGGCACGCCGTTTTTTTTTCGTTGCTGGAATCCGACCCCGATCTCGTGCAACTGGGCGGCGAACCTTTCACTTGCAGGAACCACAGAATCAGTTTCGATAAGCGTTGTACCCTGAAGCCCTGACCCCACCCGCCCAGCTCCGATACCGGCGGTGCCAGTGATTGTACTACCGATCGAAGATTGCGATTGGGCACCCGCAGCTGTCCGCCAGTTCTTTGGCTCTCTCTCGAGCCGCTGCGCAGGATCCTCAGAGACAGGCACGTAGGAGCTCTCGGGGTGCAAATGTAGCTGTGTATTGTACGCACTAACGGGCGGCAGCTCGAAACTTTCCTCATACTCAAAAATGGCCTGAAACAGCTGCTTGCGGTTGAAGCTTTTACTCCGAGGCTTGCTCCCTCGCTTCTTCTTCGTCTTGGCTTCAGTGGCTGTGACTCCCGCAGCTGCAGCAGCTGCAGCTGGTCCACCACCATTGTGGTGGTGATCGGGAACTTCGGACAAAGAGCTAGAACCTGCCCCGACGACGTCCTCGCGATGTAATTTCGGCAACAACTCAAGCGATGACGCGCGTCTACGTCGCGGCTTGCGCAACAGCAACTCTACTTGCTTGTTGGCCGCAACCTTGCGTTCCGGCAGGGGTACCGTCGAGGAGTGATCAGCAACATATAATTCGGTAGCATACATCTAGACTTTCAGGCCGTGCTGCTGCTTAGCAGACGCAGAGTTCGTGTGCGTGATCCATGTGTTCGTTGTCGTTGTGTGCAAAACTAAAAAGCAAAGCAGAAGTGATCGCCACTTGTTCTTTTTCTTCATCGCTCCCATGCACATGCTGCGCTTCATCCCGCATCGTAATTTAACAGGGCCGGGCGAATGCATTGTGTCTCATCGAGGAGACCTGCTCCTTCCACTCCCTGCTTGCCTTCTTGACAAGAAATGTTGTATCTACTCTCGAACCGACACGAAAAAGAGAATGGAATACAAAAACATTGCAGCTGCGCCTGAATCCCGAAGCCTGTGCTAGAGGTTTTCAATAATCAGGTACAGGTAGCTCTCGCCAAGCTCAGAAACCAGGTACAACAGAAGAAGCACTCTCACCAGATGTCTCGTCAGTATTTTTCATGTGGATCTCGACGGGAGTAAATTTATGTTTATCGCGGCGCCGACGTCGCCGTTGCCGGAGAATGTCGACTCCAAACCATGTAGAAGAAGTCCGAGCATTTATCAAATTAATCTTCCTCGTGCCATCAATCTCAGCCGCTTAAATGCGGCCAAGTGAAGCTTGGCAACGCCGCGTAAGGAATTAGTCTAAGGCGATGACACATGCGTATTCCGTGCACATCAGCAATACAAATACTCTCCTTGGTTCCAGTGCCTTCGACTTCAATCTCAGTGGGCGCGTTGACTGCGCTATTCATCGATGCCGCAGCTGCTCCGCCGGACCGAGCGACACTGTAATCGTGTTGCAGTTCCTGCCGTATGGGTATCGCATCCGCCTCCCGCTCCAAGTAAACCACGTCTCGCTCACGTCGCTCCCACTTTCGCAGCACGTTCGCATAGGCTCGCAGCAAATCCCGACGCCATACAAAACGCCGCGAGGCGGAGGAGAGAAGACTCTTGCGAGGATCCGAGCCCTTTTTCTCACTTCCTATCGTTGTTTGCGTTTGGCCTTGTTCGTCATCTAGAGAGCTGAGACTCTTCGCAGTTCGCAGTAGCCCCTCCGCTGACACTACCTGGTGCTGAAAGACGAGAACATTGGCAGCCGCGACAAGCAAGCGCGCTTTGCAAAACTGCAAAATCGCACGTTGGTGCGGTTGCAAAAACGCTTCGTCCAGCTTTGTCTCGTGACACGGGGCTGCGGACGTGGAGGAGAGTGCACTTGATGCCAGGTTCATTAGGGGCGAAATGTGCTCGGAGAGAGCCGCGTCCAAGTCGGTCTGTGTGGAATTGAATGAGCAAAATTGGTTGACCAAAATTTCGCATAGCACCGTCTGGCGCTGCATTGCTTCCAGGAACCGTGGGGGCAATTGGGCTGATCGGTCCACCTGCTGCAGCTCGGATTCATATTTTTCGGGTGTAGTAGAAGTACTAGCTCCATGCTCGTCTCTTTTTGAAAACTCGTCGTCATGCTCAGTCAGCAATAACCAATGGAATGCAGGAGCGTAATCGTTTTCCGTTCTCCTGCTTCTGTTATGGTCCTCACACGTCGACGGCGCAACGGACGACGAAGCTCCTGCAGCAGAGTTTTTACAGGCTGTACTAGCTCCCCCGGCAGGCGATGTGTCTACTCCCCTGCGCAGGTAGTTCGACCAGGTCCGATCACCTTCGCCGCCACCAGGAAAGGTCTCTCCGTCGGCGGCGTGCCCGGCGTCGAGTAGCAAAGGCAATACGTTGACGCAAGCGGTCGCAGGGTCCAGGTACACACTCCGCATTGCTTCTGCGTCGGCTCGCAAAAAATCGCAAATTGCGTCTCCGGTCTGCTCGCTTGCGCTCTGAGATTGAGACCTACAGGTGTTAGGGGGCGTAGGTGTACCTCCCACCTGATATGTCTCCCCTCGGTCCTGCACCCGATCCTCCTGCACACCGGCGGAGGTACTGGAACCTTTAGAAGGAAACGGTAACTCCTCGTTATTTTCCTCGGAAGAGCACCCTGGGGCGGCGCGAGACGCAGCTACCAGACCGGCGCCGACAGCAGGAGCTGCCTTGAAGTTCACAAGCGCCTTTTTCAAAAAGAATGGACGATCTTCTGCGTTGATGGACTCAACTACGAAATGCGGCAGGAATCGCATTGTGTTGGAACGGACAAGGAGTCCCAGAGAAGATGAGGCAACCCCAACCCTATTGTGTCTGCCCGAATGGTCCTCGCTAAGCGTATCCGCGTCCTCGACTTGAACGAAAGAAGAAGGCGGAACTTGAGCTTTGGCGCGCGTGGCGATGTCGGCCGCTCCAGTTATTTCGAGAGTTGTCAAGGAACAAGAAGCGACGGCGCCGTGCCCTCCATGAGCCACGTCAGTACTCATCGCTTTGTCGCGTGAAGATGACATCAAGCACGAGGCGTGCTCAAGGGCTGCTGTGTAGTAGGAGCTACGTATTCTTCTCTTCACTCGGTCCTCCGTCGACATTGCGGATGACCCAGCCCAGGATCCTGCTAAGTGATGCGCCGCGTGAAGATGCTTTGCAGCATCGCGGTAGTGTTTCTGTGCAACCATTGCTTGTGCCAGCCAGAGATGAAGTCGGTACCTGTCACCGTCCATGCTAGCTTCGGGAAGGTTACGCAAAATATCCATCGCACGGCTCAAGGGGGCTACACATAATTCATACTTGCCGCTTTCCAATAGCCTGCGTCCTTGCTGCACCTCGGGCAAGCCATCGCTCAAGAACGAAGACGTCGTCGACATCCGACGCAGTAGTACTGGCACTGTTGTAGCACCTGGAGCGAAAAGTGAACTGCTGCGGCTGATCATGAGTGGCGGGGTGAAGCAAAGAAGCCGTCCCGCTGATAAAGTACATGAGCCCTTTTTTCTACCCGAGGACAGGAAATCACCCACGAGGGCAGCAGCTTTGGTAAAAACTGCTTCCCGAGTTGACGACGACGCAAAGAACCTCGCGACAAGTAGATGTCGCCGGTAGTTTATTCGGGGTCGTGCTGCCTGTCCTATCTCCACCCATTCACTTCCGTGACAACGAACGTGTCGAGCCGCGACCTCAGCTCGTCGACTTGACATCACGAAATCGCTTTCGCTTGTGCCAGTGCGCGTGATAAACCAGATGCACGATCAAGCTTAAATAAAAACGTTGATAATTAAACAAACGAAAATGGGTAAAACAAAAAGTGAAAAACCTGTTAGAATTTCACGGCGCGCCTCTCTTTTGATAAATCATGATGATTTTGATTAATGGACGCAATTCCAATGATAGTATACTCTTTGGCTTTGCCTGCGGAATGCTCAACTACAACGACCAAAGATGGCATCACAACAACTAGAACTACGTGGTGGTGGTCTACGCGTCGTCGTAAAACTTGACTAGTAACAAACAGTTTGTTCGACGGCAATCGATGTGAAAAAACAATTGATCTCGAGCAAGTACTAAGATTATAATTTTCAGACATATATAATAGCTATGATAGGGATCCTCGAGGTCATGGATGTTGATCCATTTCCATTTTCATTGAATAAAGGTCATAGGGAGCCGGGTTCGAAGGGCATCCCAGTGAAGACCTTCCGCCCGCCAGTTACATCAACCTAATTCGATTCTCAGAAGTTGTGGCACGCACCGTTGACATACTTGATCAGCTTCTACAACATCTCTTTCACCATAGCCGTCCACGCCGAAAACTGTGACCAAGATTTGACCTTCCGCTGACCGACATGTTTTGTACCCGATCTAGCCACACTGCCGCTCCCCCCGCTGCAGCAACTACCGGATTATTTATCTTCTTCTTTACGCTTTCAATGTGCTAGCCTAGTACGTTTAATATCATGCTGGTGATGAAGTAGATCATTCAGTACCTACAAGCATGCTTTGCTGTGTTTCAAGAGGTGCCGCTTGATTTCGTCTGCGAGAGAAGTAGTACGCCGAGCACGAGCAGCAGATACACACTGCATCAGTCACTGGGCAAAGAAATTCCCAACAGCAACACTTGATTCGGTGCCGGGGGCAAACCCAAAGTTACACGCGCCCCGGGCCGTCGGAAGCTAGAAAATGAAAAAGAAACCATGTTGGCCGCTCATGACCTCTGGTAAACTGAAAACGCTGCATTGGTGATTTTCACGATAAGTACTCTACTTGTACCTAGTTCTTTGCGTCCTCGTCGTTGTCGTCGTTCATTTTTTTCTTTTTTGCACAGCAACCTCGTGTGTCTTGGTTTCGACTCGGTCGTCTACTCGTCGAGAGACAACATGCAACCCAAACTTCAAAACTAACACAACGCACATTCAGACACAGCACGTAGTCAAGGGCTACTTCCCAGCTGCAGCTGCAGCTCTCGTTGAAAAAATCATTATGGGGTATAAGGTAAAACCAAATCCAAAATCATCAATTATGCATTGAATCATAAGAGGAAGCCGAGGACTAGGAAGATTTGGCCATGACCAATGAATTAACAACAAGACTGAACACGTGATACAGATCGATACACACGAGCGAAACATAAAAGTGGGAAACAGGTACTCATCCTGGGCCTCATGGTCACTCTGGCGTAGTAGTAAAAAGTTGCAGCCGCTTTCTACGACGAATGGCGAATTGGAAGGAAGATCTTGTCATCATCTTGTTCTTCTTCTTGTCGCCTTCGTCTACGAAACACGTCGGCACGCCAGCAACACTACAAGTACAACTGTCAGTAAAGTCATTTTATCCAGACCGCGTTCATACTTCCACGACGATGATCAATCTGACGTAGGAGTGGTCGTGCTAGTTCTGCGTGGTGGTCACAGAACTTTTCAAGTACTGCTCACAACATATGCCAGCATTTCTTATCCTTAGCAAGACAGCAGAGGTGACGTGAGCCCGGAAGATGTGGAGGATTTACTGCTCCCCATTTTATTAGTCCCCGGACTGGACCCTGACCCGGCGCCTGCGGTGTTGCTCTTGCTGCTGGCGGCGGTGAAATAATAAGAGAAGTAGAGTATCGCTCCAAACAGGCAGCCATCCTGTACAAAAGCATCCCGCACCTGGTGTACATACTTGCACTCGGCTCGGGGCCACCAAAGAAGCTGAGCGTGAAGGTGAACATATAAAAGTAGGCTCATGATATGCCCTCTCCTGCCCCCCGGCCTTACTGTTTGGTATGCTCGCACTCAGTTGGTGCGGCGGTACAGTGTATAAATATATCTCTGTGCAGCTAGTGCATACTACTCAAAACGGATGCAATATTTGCTTCGCGACTCGCAACCTCCCCGCGCCAGTGCCTGCCCTTGCGCCATAGAAAATGAGAGCTTGAGCCTGTCGTTCAAGCTTTTCAAAAGAATGAGAGCTTGAGCTTTGTCGTTCAAGCTCTCAATCTCCTGAAAAACTTGCTCGTCCTTGTGCAGGTTTGCTTCATGAAAATATTGCTACGCGAATACAGATGTTCCTACTCATACGATGTCAAAAATGCGGATGCTGTTGCAATGTATAGCACCAAAGTCCAAGTCCGTTCTGCGCCGATTCGCCGAGACTGCGCATCACGCACAACTTCATGCTATGGAAAATTATCCTCACGCGCACCCTCGAACTCAATCTCATTCGGTAAAAACATGAATATTAAAAAATTGAGCGCGACGAGGGCAATTTTCCGCAGCATGGAGTTCGCCATCAGGCCAATCAGCGTTACCCACGGGAAGAATATCCCAAAAGTATCTGGCTCCTTCTGTGGTGCGAGGGCACCTTCATGCCATGCGGGACTTCTTCTATCGCCGCAGATTTCCTTTTGCTGCGCCATTGTCCCTGAATGCGGAGGCAGGGCCGCAGTGGTCGGCACTAACAGATGCGGGGACAACGTGCTAGAGCTAGACGTGGAGCCTCTTCTAGTCTCGTCAGGTGTCTTGGGTTGGAGTGTGTCGCTTGCGTTTTTGTTCTTTATCGTCTGATCGAGCTTGTCCTTTTCTGCAACGAGAACAGGGCACACTTGCTCAAACAGAGACATCTGAGGCTGGGTCCGCTTCAGATAGATGCCACAGACGACCACTAGCAGGCTCAAGGCCCCAGCCAGTAGAAACTCTTCCGCGGCAATTGTAAAGCTGGCGCCAGCAGCACCAACTGCCGCAACTGCAGCGTCCTGGGAGGGAAGATATTCATCTGCGGTTGTAGACGGAGTAGCTGCAGGATCATTATTCCTTGAAGAAAACAAAGCCGCCGGTAGTGCGAAAGGCACTGCCACTGCCCCGGCGACAAGCAGTGAGAGTGCCACTACGCAGTTTTGAGAGCCGAGCTCTTCCAGTTTCTGTATCAGTGCTTCCTCGAGCGGAGAGCTCCTGCTGGAAAATGTTGACGGCGGGCGTTCTTGACCACATTCCTTTACCTTTGCAGAGAGAGGTCGAGTTGACGACGATGGCGACGAGTCGTGGTGGTCGTCTACCGGTTCACTGATCATCCGGGCCGGCGCTTTCGACGTTGTTCCACCATGCCTGAAATACTCGCTGCGAACCCCGCACCAACGGGCCACGAGGAGCGCGACGTTGAGGAGCGAGTAGGCAACGAGCATCCCGGCAGAACAGACGTCGGCAAGGAGATTCACCTCGAAGAGGCCCGCCGCCAGCAACGCGATAAGGCCCGAAGCCAGCGTGCCCGCGACGGGCAGGTGTGTGTCGTGATCGACTGTCGCGAGTGAGGCGGGCAGCAGGTGATCAGCCGCCACGTGCATCCACAGCCGGGGCTGCACCAGGATCCCACAAAAAGTCGTCGCTATCGTGTTGGTCATCGCCGCCAGCGTAATCACCGGATAAAAAGCGTACAGCTTGTGGGCCAGAAACGCGTCCGACAGCGGGGCGCTTGTCGAAATCTCGGAGATCGCCTGCATGCCAGCCAACGTCAGGCCGACCAATGCATACAGGACGCACACCAACGCCAGGCCGAGGAAAAGTGCCAACGGAGCTGTATGACTAGAGAAAGCCTTGTCTGATGTTCAGGCAGGCTGCGCAACACAGATGATGACTACGCCAGGACTCGGCTCTTGGCGTATTTGCCGCATATCACTGTCATTGACCAGGAGCACGACAAGCATTTTTACCCCCACGACAAACAGGTCGCGACTTTTCAAAACATCAAGTATTGCGATCTGCATCTGCTGCACAGATATTCGACACAACCTGTGACTTCGAGTCGGCGGCAAGGATTTAATGCGGGGCTCGGCGACGCGATTATCTACTTCTACAAATCCATACTTTTCAACGCCAGCTCTCAAAAACTCGAATGCTAGCCCTAACTCTAACTCTACCCTATCTGCTGGAACTAATTGAAATTCTGTCTGCCGCACGCCTGGTTGTGATGTATCTATGCATCATCTGTGATTTTACACAAAAAGGTCCTCGACACAAGAGCTGCAAACAGGATAGATAGTGCGCGAGGCGTCCTGAGCTTCCTGCGAAAGAAGGCACACCGAATCGAACCCGATGAAGGAGTAGTACACCTGGCCCGTGGCGGTGAGAACGTTTCCCAAGCTAGTTGCGGCCACCTCGTCGTGGAGACGCTCGTAGTCAGAGACGCACAGTATGGAAGCGTCAGGTTTGAAATCGACAAAGTTGAAATGGTTTGTCATGCTAAACCGACCGAAACCACTACACAACCTGTAAGGGCACCTCACCGCAGATGGTTCGGCCACCAGGTCGTGGAGTCAGGCGGACCGAAGCCATCACCATCATCCTCGGGCACATGAAGATCCTACCCACGCCAACTTTTCCTTACTTTCGCAAACAGTCCTCACTTCGCCAACATGCGTTTAACGTTCGCCAACGATCCTTACATTGCGCCAAACCATGAAATGATTTGTCATGCATAAAATGCAAGGCATGCATTGCCTCTCTTGCCGGGATGGCACGTGAGGCAGATTGTAAGCCTGTTGAGAGGTAGAAACGGAGCTGCCAAAGTAGCATGACAAAAAGCGTCGCCCTTACCCAAACAGCATGACAAACTGGATTTCGGTTCTACCTAAATTTGTCATGCGCCACTTGGAAACTGGGTTACAACTGGCATCCATTTTATGCATGACAAATCATTTCAACTTTGACGATTTCGATCCTGACAGTTCCATACACAGGCCGAGCAGAATAAACAGCGCCATGAGCCCCATATTCGCATAGACGAGCAGACGATTGAAGTCCCTGCGTTGTAGTTTATGGCCATACTAACTGCATCTTCTCAAAGTGAATAAAAAAATTTCAGGGTCCACGAGTGTCGATCTCACCGCGGGCAGGCTTGTTTATGTGTGAGTTGTTTCTAACGCTCGCGCCTGTTTTTCCATCCTTCAGATAGCTAGTTAAGGAGGCGCCCTCACTCCAGAACTCCCGATGTCGTGGCCCACGGATTCGTTTTATTTTTGAATCTTTGGACCTGACGACTTGGCTTTCGAGGTAATCGCGCCCCCCAAGAAAGGCCGAGCGGCCTCCAGCCTCTCCTTGCCCTTCCAGTGTGGGACGGAGTTGGAAGGGGAGATCCCCAAGCCTTCGATGTGGCAGAAGATGTTGGAGACCCGGCCCTGGGTCACATCCACGACGGCGCTGCGCTTTTTGCCCCGCACCTCCCGTGCAGCCTCCTTGAAAGATTATGTGTGGCCGACCCAGTGGCCACACTGCTTGTTTCACTTCATCGACCCGTCGTCGTTGGAAGCATCAACGCCCCCGGCACCCCCTTCAAGTTTTGCCCGTTCCAAACCTACCAGGTGCTTGCGCCTGCACATTGCCCTCCCGTTTTTTGCATGGCAAGCGGGCGCAACACCCAACGGGCCAAGCTTCCGGAGCGCAACCACATGCAACACAGCTCCACTGCACGAAGCCGGTGGCCGGCAGCCCCATTGGTAGGCATTGCTGCCGTTGTGTTTGGTGGGTAAAGCTTTCGAGGCCAGGGCCGTTTTTGCAGTGATACTGCAAAAACGAACTGGAAGGGGCGGGCGCGCTGGTAAAGCTGTAAACCAGGGGCAGGCCCCGGCGGCGTGCGCCTTCTCCTGTCTACCTCTAGGGCTGGTAGGCTGTTGGGCCTCTGCCAACTTCGCCCGAGAGCAGGCCGGGATGCCGGGGGCCTCAAAGGAAATACGGGCCGAGGGCTTCCGGTCCCGAAAGTTTTCTCTTCTGCGGGACCCTTTCTGAGGACCCTCCGGGAGGGGTAGCCAAAAACGCTACTTTTGGAAGCTTCCCCCGATGCTACGAGGGTTCCGGAAAAAACCCCTTTTAGGGGTCCCGCGGGTGCGTGTTTGTTCCAAGAATCCCAAGAACCCCCGGGGGGCCCGGGGCCGGAACTTTTAGAAAAGCGGCGCCGCTGGTTCGGCTTTTTGGCGCACCGCGCCGGCACTAGCCTGCCCGCCCCCTCAGAACTTAACTGGCCACGCGGAATGCGATATCGCCGGCAGGGACTGGCGCTTGCTGATAGGGGGCTCGCACAGAGGTGCGCCCGCGGTGGGTTTTTTGCGAGGGCTTTCACAAGGTGGGGCAAGTTGGTTCCTTCCGGAAATTTGGCTTCGGCCGTGGCCTTGAAACAGCGCCATGAGCCCCATATTCGCATAGACGAGCAGACGATTGAAGTCCCTGCGTTGTAGTTTCGGAAATATTTATTGCGTCGGCGGAGGTCTACTTGATGCAGTGAGATCGGATCCTCCTGATGTAGTTCTTTGGCCCAATATAAATCCCTGCGCCTGCGCTTTAGCTTTTGCTAATTTTCGATTTGCTGAATTGAAGCGACCAAATCCAAAGCGACGGGCCTTATAATCACTGTTCGGCAGCAGCACCACCAAAAGTTGTAGACTCTGCCTTTATTATCGTCATTAGTTCAGATTCGCAAGTTCGGGCGGGGTAGTGCGCCGAATGATAAGCCTGCATCGACGCCCCCCCCACGTGGCGGCATCGTATATCAATCAATCGTATCTATACTTATACATGTGATAAAAATGGGCAGAGCCATATATTAGTAGTGTAGCGAGCGCCTTCATTTTTGCTTTTTTAACTTTTGCTTTCTCGACACCATGAAAAATGGCTGCGCTGTTATTTTCTTGGGATGAGAATACCAAAAGTATGAAAACGTCTGAAATACGCTGACTCTCGGGCACCGCGAAGCTGAAGCCAGGTGAGAATCAAAACCAGAAGCGGCGCAAAGAGGTTCACACTCACCAGGTCGTCGAAAATTGGAAAATCCGCTAGAAGCCACCACGATCCGCCAAACACGGTCTCCAGCAGAGATCGAAAATACCCAGCGCGGGCTATCGCGAAAAAAAATCATACCTATCTGCTTCCTGTATCAAACAAGAAAGGGGCGGGGTGCCTCTACTTGTCGAGCTGCGATGTGGTCTGTGTACTATAACACATCCACATGACATTGTAGTAGGTTATCTTGCAAGGAGGTAAAGAGATGAGACAGCTCGTCCGGCGTCCTAATTTTGCACGGAGTTGGCTGCAAGCAAGGCATGCAAGGCAAATTATGTCATTATATTGTGGCAGCTGAGTCAGCCTGCTCGGTCGTGCATCCCCAAAGATAAAGCGTCATTAGTGAATTTTTGGTGCTTTATATATAGTGACGACAGGTTTGTATTATAATTTTTTCGCTTCCCTACAGGCCCGCGCGCCTATCCCAGCTCCAATGCAGCAGGACAGTGAAAGCAGGTGCGCCACCAAAAACGCCGGGAACTCCCCGAGAGTGCAATACGTGTAGGGGGTATACTATGCAACGCGATCGCTCGTCCTACCCCTGCAGTGTAAGTGTCTACTTGAAGAACAAAAGAAACTGTGCGCTGTTTATTTTCGTTTTACATTCTTTGAGAGAAATGATCCACCACCATGTCATCTGCGCAAAGAAATAAGCTGACAGCTTCTCGAAGCCTTGTCTCGCAAGAGCCACGTAGCGCTATGAAACTAAACAGCTACGCATGGCGGCAAGGCTGACCACCAGAACTCCCGTTCTTTACGTTCCTGAGTGCGAGCACGACTCGACAACTAGGTTGTTCACCGCATACGCATACGCAGATCCAGATGTCGGGATGCTCCGTGAAAATTCCGCGTAGGCCAGACCAGAGAACGAACACAGCAGCATGGCGAGGAAGAAGCTCCCAACCACCGGAACACCGCCAGCGTTGATGGTAGCCGATCCAACGACGACAAACACGCCCGCACCCACCATGTTGCTGATGGAGTAGGCCACCAGATCGACCAGGGACAAACAACTGTCCAGCGGTATGAAAGCACCAGTTAGGTTTTCCACAGCATGGACATGGATCTCAATTCGCTTGGGAATGTCGAGAGCTGCGGCGCTCTTAGTCAAGTTCTCGTCATTCTGAGCGAGGGAGGATAATGCACCATGCTCATGGAATTATAAACGATTTCGTTTATTCCATGAGCATAGTGCTACGTTAAACGTGAATCTAAATGATAAACTCTTTATTAGTTTTTTGTGTGGGCATGCTGAGAAAAAAAATCACGGACCGACAGCTACAAAGGCCATAAACAGGCAGCGACTGAGCGTTGTGCTGTGTCCTGTAGTGACAGTGAGTAACAATGTGAATGCTCTCACGGCCGCCACTGTCGGAGGCGCGAAAATGATTCCGTCTGCCTTTGTCCATTGAACCTGAAACCCAACTGACACCGGCATACGCGAGTCTTCCTGATGCTCCCGCAAGTAGTGCTCCACGCGTTTGCGACGAAACATTCTGAAGCTTAACCCGCTTCTGTTTCGTCTTTGTGCAGTGGTATCAATCTCGATGCGAGGGCTTCCAGCAGGCTCCGGTAGAGTCAAAAGCTGCTACTAGTACTATTTAAAGGACTTTGGAGCATCAGCATCGATCCACACCAAGATCCCACACCGAATAAGTAATCGGCACTTGTTGCTTTTTCATTGTATTTTATCTTGTGCTTGCTTTGCGTCTTGTGCGAATATCTCTACTTCCTACTTACTTCGATCCCCGTAGCAGAAAGGATAGGCAGCTCTCTTCTGACTGGCGGGAGCAGACGCTGCAGCATGGAATACTTTTCAACTTGTCCGGATTGACGCCAACTACTGCAAGAAGAACATTAAAAAAATTATATTTATACTCCATCTATGCGCTCTCGTTTGCTTTTTCGCGTTGCAACAACTCAACCAACACCGAGTCTGTGGCTGGAACTGGAGCTGTAACAAGTTGAGCTACTGCTCCAGCTCCTGATCTATTGGTACAGTGTGGCCTTCCTATTAACTCTCGCCTCCTACTACTCTCGATGTACTATTGGTCATATAGCTTAGCTGCAAGCTGGTGCAGCTGGACCACCCAGCGATATTAATTTGAATTAAGCCTTGTCGTGCTGGGGAGTGGTCCTTTTCAAAGTCGCAGAACAACGCGTTTTTGCTTCACAACTACGAGCGCGCCGCTTGTAGTTGGGTTGCCATTTCATTGTTCGCAAAGGCGAACTCCGACTTGGGCATCATAAAAACAGCCCTTTATGATTCAGATTCAGATTCTCGCTCTACTTCTTGTTTGATTAAAACTCAATAAGAAAATACAGAAAGTCAAAGTTTTATATTTTTGAACAGCCGACTTGCTCGCAGTTGTAAGTTTCGATGTTGAAGAGACACCAAGGAGTATCCATGTGAAAAAACGCGGCCCACTCCCCAGGAAGCAAAGGAAATTTCCATTTTTGTATGAGTATGAAAAAGAGGCTTTTGCACCCACATTGCTATGTCTTTACTTAGGTCTTGGCCAGAAGGAGAAACCAGACCAGCACTTTGGCATTGCCATCCCCAGCATCGGCTTCGCCATCATGATGGCAAGACAAAGAGATGGCCCAGCCGAGGGATAGATTTGCGTTTGTGCTGCCCAGACTGGAGAGAGAAATGCGACAAGGTAGAAGTAGCACCATGACAAATGCAAATGGTCTGCGAATAAGCAGCTACCCCAGGAGCAGTTTCTCGGCCGTGCTCCCTAAAACAAAAACTAGCCTTGTTTTTTTTGCTGCAAAATTTGCGATCATCAAGTATGCGAACCTGACAAAAGAAATTTCCTTTGACGGGCATGAGGGGGCGTGTTAAGATTTTTCCCTCTGATACAGAGAGGCGAAGCGCTAGTCTATTCCGCGATCACGGAAAAAAATATGAAATGAGACGGTATAAGACTACTTAGTAAGCTATGGTGTGGAAAAATGTACCCGCCAGTCCCCATTTTTGATAGTTGTCATCAATCATTCTGCTTTTATTTTCAGCATTCGCAAACTATGTTGAAAATATAGCCAATGGGAATTCTGTTTGCGCCAAGAGCGCATTTTAGTTTGACACTCGACATAAAAACATCTCCAACCCGCGATGATGCAATCTTAATAAATTGCTGACGTTTATTCCATCTTCATGACCGACGCAAAACTACAAAATCAATATGGGAACCGGCAAGGCACGCATTTCAATCGGCTAGCTCAAAACCTTCTTCTTCTCCTCAGACGCCAATCTACCAGCCTTCATCTCTACCTTGGCTTTCCAGCAATCAAAAAACAACTACATCAGTTGTCTTCCTGTTCCTATCACGAGTAAAAATTATGCCCCAGCCTGCATATTCGGTGACCTCACTACATACAACTTAGCAAGCATCTGCACGACACGCATGCGGTCGTCGTATGGGTATGGGTACGATGCGGGTTGCCACGTGCTTGGTTTGCGTACGTTGTCAAGCAGGAACACGAAACATCTCCGACTGTTTTCATATGGAACCAGAGTCAACAAGCTGTTTCCCCTCGGGAAAAAATCAAATCGAGTTCGAGATAGAGACAGCGTTCCATCATACATAGCACCAGGCAGACGACAACAACACGTTCGATGCTTGCGTCACATGCAAAGACAAAGAGAGACGGGCAGGGGCATAAAATTCCACGGACGAGGATAGTTGACACAGCCCAGTTGTAGTGCCCAACGATCAAACTGCATCTATATATCATTTGGCGATCAAATCAGGTAGCAGAAGACCATGACCATCAGCATGGCCATCCTTCGATATGAGCACCAGACGGACTGAAAATACATCAACAGCAAAGGAAGTAAGCCGAAAAAAGTACTTCAGGTTTACTCTACAGGGCTGCGGCGCCAAATATAGAAGGCAAGGCATTTATTGTTCGTCATAAATTACGTCTGTTCCGTCCAGGCCCCTTCGCGAAAATCCCATCCTCCTGGGCCAGCGGTATAAATTATGTCAAGAAGGAGTTAGTACTAGTAGCCGTCGCACGAATTATTTTTTGGCTCCGCAAGGAAAATGCATTTGCATATCGATCTATGTCTTTTTCTTTTAATCTGCTCGCTGATTCTCAAAAAATGCACGAGAAATAATAGCTTTGTGCTGCGTGTTCGGATTCTGCTGCTCCTTGGAAGCAGAGATCTCCTATAATCGCCCGTAATTTATTTGATGGTGGACATCGACATTCAGAATCAGACCGCGAACTTGATGCAAAGCCCGGCCCTGACAACGATGAAACAGCGCGTCGCTAACAAATACCAATACGCAAAAAACAAAAAGAAAAAGACGATAGCGGGCTCAACAAGTTGTATAAATCTAGATTATTCATCCTATACGAAGAGCAGAATGAAAGGCAATGGAACTAAAACGAGGAGCGCGCTGCACTGGTTGTACGGGGCAAGCAGCTAAACTGATGCTTTATTCCCGGTCCCAGGTGCATAGTGTTAGTGACCCGTCAGCATCGTCATAATGTCTTCATATTTTTTTATTGCTCCCCTGCCGAATGGTAAAAACGGGACGAGTTTTGCTCCGCTCTCTTCCACTTGTGGGGTTGCATCATTGCGCGACGGAAAGGAATACGAGGAAGGCCGGTTTCTTTATCGTGCGGAGAAAAATAAAAGAAAAATTGAAAAATGCGAACTACGAAGATAATTATCGATAAACAAATAAGCACTTCATGAGCTTATTTGTATGGATAGACGTATTGAAGACCACGGGCGCGGCACTGGGAGCCTGTGATGAGTCTCACAAGGGCAGGCAGCGCGCTCGCGCGGTGGAGGTAGGGCAGCATTAAGCTCCTTGTAAGTTGTTTAAATACTTACTTAAATGCAGCGGCAGCCCCCCACGCCTTTTCCCTTTTGCAATATTAATCATCGTCAGAAAAAAAAACAGTAAAATAAGTATAAGAATTATGCTCGGACCGTTTCATCATCTGTCGGCGCATTTATAATGTGCACAACTTTCGAGAAGAAGCTGTGGGTGAGCCAGCAGCGCTAGGACCTGCGTCACACGCGACAAGAAGGAGAAGGACGAAGAGATAGAAACTCGAACTACAATGACAGGTGCTGCTATTTTTTGCCCACCTGCTAACGCACACTTGTTACCCGACAACGGTCGAAAGAGTAGGAATTCTCATCTGCCCGACCGCACAGAAGCACCAAGCCCCTATCTGTTCATCATATATTGCTTTGTAGAATTAGCTCAGAGTGCTTAACGTTAATTATGCCCCGAGCATCAACGCATTACAATGTGAAAATACCGACAAGGGCGAATAACTCCGAACTTGAGCACTTATACAATAATCGCTGGGCCAGATCATAATCCTATCCACCTATCGTTCTTGACGCGGGCAGCTCCGTATGTCTCTCTCGTCTTGCAGCTGTTCATGTTCTCTACTGTGCTCCTCGTACAGAAAACCCAGCCATGATGCTGCTAGCGGTTTCTGTGGTCATCAAGAATAACAATATGCCATAGTAGATGCTTTCTCGTGTCTTATCCACGACCTCGATCACGTTTTTTCTTGTCGTGTGGAGAGAAAATCGTGGTCGTGTGCTCCAACACTTACCTAATCGACTTTTTTTATGTTTATCTTCCTTCGCCTTCCTGAGCAACAGAATAATTGAAACACAATTCTTATTTTTTTGCTTTTCCCTCAGGAAAGCAATAAAAAAAAATCTTATAACTAACAAAGCGAACGATCGAGCAGCACCTCAGGAAGGGCCACGTGGTCTACTGCAGGTATAATTTACCGACGAATTCTGACGCAGCTCCTATCAGACAGATGCCTCGTCGAGCATCTTCAAGGAGCTGCACCATCTTCCGCAGGTAGTCACAAGAAGCTGCAAGAGCTCGACTTGAATCCGACTTGCGCATACTGCTCAAATTATCATCGCTGAAGACAAAAACACACTCCACGACATATCGAATCACTGTAGTCGTGTACTACGTACTAGTAAGATTTTCAATTCAATTTTAAATAAGTAGAAAATGAAAATCGCAAAAGTATCGACTGAAGCCGCCTGTGAGAATTTGGCCACTTATACTTATTTGCCAATCTTGCATAAGCATAACAACAGCGCGGAAATTTGCAAAAGCTTTGCCTTCTGCTATTCGCAACAAGTAGTAGCTTTGGTCACGATTTCTACGCTGCTCACACATGAATTAAAACTTCCTCAAAAATCCGACAAACATAAACAGGGAGAGATAGACTTCCATTTGTAATATCAAGATGTGCGATTTTTTTTTATTCGAGATGATTCATATGATAATCATTTTCTATTCTCTTCTATGGGTCGCAGGCTTGATGTATTTCAGAGCTGAGGGCATGACGAATTATTTCGAGGATTTCCTGCCAGGTTTATTTCTCAATCTCAATTTGACCCGGCCGATGGCCGAATCACAGGAGAAATCAAAATAACTGCAGCTGCTTGTTTGCGGGCTGCTTGTTTGTAAAAATACAAGGACGGAGTACCTACTACCGGGCGTGTTCCATTGTGTATTTGTATACCAAGGGGAACATGAGGTGGCACAACCTCTGCTACTTGTGCAGCAGGTCATGGCAACATCTTCGCTCCATTCTCCCAATTAGCCGCAAGCGGCTAGCTGGAGGCAGGGGGTGTATCTGTATATCGAAGAAAGTAAATGGATGACGCGGTTGACGTAGTGCATGAAGTGCTTGTTCTTTATCTTGTCATCCTTTTTCTATGAGAAACCGCTGATGAGAACAAGGAGCAAGAAAATGAGTCAAACTCCTTGCTCTACATTGCAGTAAAACCAAAGCTATATGCGCGGTGGCAAATCCCGATCGTCCGCCTTCGGGCTGCAGGAGCTGAATTCGTTTTGCTTCTGGTGCAGGTGAAGCTGAAGTAGGAGCAAGCGCTGATATAACTAAAAAGAATCAAACTCTAAATAGAGGTAGGTATAAGGGATAAGGTAAAGGCATCGGCGTCGCGGCTGTCGTCATCAATCTGGAACTTTTCTTTATTCGAGCTGTCACTGCATGAAGGTTGAGTAACGAACCCCAAGCCGCGCATCGAGGTGTCATTTTAATTTTTGCGTTTTGTTGCCTACTTAAAGGCCGAATTAGTTGTACTGCTACTAGAGGACTGCTTCTACGCTGTGAACGACATTACGGCACGCGCGGCGCCTGCGACTTTCGCTTTTTTCTTTGCGTGTAGCCTCGTTGTTTTCAGTGGTCCACTCCAGTGAAGGAACTAAGGGGTTTCTGGGCGAGATAATTTGAGGTCTATTTACAGCCAAGCGCAGCTGCAAAGCGAGCCACATCAGGGCAACATGTTGTAGGGCTCGAGTCTCGGCTTGGAAAATGTTGCCAAAGACTAGCCCTGCTGGTTGTGCGTATTTATAGAAGCAAAAAGGACAGCTATCAAATAAAAATAATAATAAATAATAAAAATAAATTAGAAATAAAACCAAGAGTCAATCGCTCACGTCTCAGAGTAGTAAACCAAAATAGGAAAACGGAGCCCAACAAAGAAATCGAGAGAGTGCTGGAGCAAAAGCGATAGTCTAAATCCATTGACAAAGATCATAAATTGCTATGTGAAAATGGAGGAGGGATATCCTGAAGATTTACCAATCGGGTGAAATACCGTCACTACGAAGACTCTACTTGATTCGTTCAAACCATGACGAACTCTACTGAGGCGCCAGGTAATATTATGAAAAAAGTAGATGGGGAAATGTACGAAAAAAAATGTACGGGCAAATGAGAGCTGTAAGTATTGACAAATGCTGGAATAGATGAAATCCAGGGAGTAGAAAGTCGCAGCCTGCGGCGCGCCATCAAGAAAAGGCTAGCATCCTCGTTACCAGATTCAGTTCTATCATGGAGATTTCGCATGGGAAAGACAACCAACATATTTACCAGCGTGTCACGTTCAAACAAAATTCACGGCCGCACAACATAAAATCGCTTCAGGTCATCTCGGCGCCGCAATGCTCCAACTTCAGAGGTTGAAGGAGAAAGCGAGAGCGGGGTAACAAAATTAAAAAAGAGGTCCTCGGGGGACCTCTTGTCCCCCCGGCTGGGCGGACAAGAGGTCCCCCCGTTTTGCTGCCGGAGCGTCCGCCACGCAGAGTTCCCCCCCCGTCGTGTCGCCGCGTCGGATATTTCGGGCGAAACGGGAGGGGACCTCTTGCCCCCCCGTTTCGCAGAGAAATCGGCTATGTATTTGGTATACAGGACAAGAGGTCCCCAGCGTTTGACCCGAAATAGCCGGCGCGGCGACACGGGGGCGAACTCTGCGAGCCGGCCGCGGCTCTGGCAACAGAAGGGGGGGACCTCTTGTCCGTCCTGCCGGGGGGACAAGAGGTCCCCCGAGGACCTCTTTTTTTATTTTGTTACCCCGCTCCGAGGAAGTGGGAGCAAAGCAGAAACACAAAATCAAAAATGCATGCAATACAAAGAAAGCGAAAGATGCTGCACGCAGCTCCATGTATGAAATGCTACTGGTACTGCTCACTTCGGGTTCTTCGGGTAACTACATCTGAATCTGATAGCGGTGGTGCATGTCTTTCACGATACATTTCAGCGCCAGGAGTTGTTCGCCCCGCCGACATTCGACGCCGCCGAATATTGTGCGCGACGGTTTTGCTATGCATCTTTCAATACTGTGGACTTGTTGTAGCTGCGGCCGATGGTAGCTCCCATCAGTCCCTTCAGGTCGCATCGTGCCAGGAGCTGACCCACAGATAAAACACTACCGGGAGCAGTCGTTGTCGTTCGCTTATCGTGTGTGGCTAGGCACTGATCGCGGGATGTATCGCCGTCAAGTGCGGAAGGCTGTGTTTTTCTTCATGTTTAATTACTTGTTGTTGTTTCATCTACTTTTGGCGCTATTCATAATCACTGGCACCATCCATGACAGAAATCAGCGCCGGAGACGTAGTAGGTAGTCTGGTTTGACGAGAGTTCTTCCCGCCTTTTCTTTCGTTCAAACTGTTGTAAAATGAATCGCCGAAAAATGCGGCAGCTGCTAGTAAGACAAAGGGCACGCTAAACTGTTCCACTGCTCTGGCCGCATGCATCCAAAGCCACAAGTATCCAAGATTCATATCCTTCCATGCGCCGCTCCAGTTTGTTGCTGTTTTTTATTTTTTTTGAAAGATACCATACGCCAAGAATGTGAAACTCCTGGATCATGAAGAATAAATTGCTCCGGGCCGAAGTATGTTGTTCTCCATGAACACATATCCATGCAACTTTAATAGGATTCTTCTGATAGTAGAACTGCGCGAAGAGTACTTCGCAGGAGCTGAATGTACACATACATGCTACCACCTGTTAGAAACATGACGCAGCCACTGTTTCTCTTCGCCGAGCGAAGCTACATCAATTGGCGTTAGTGTAGTCGGAACACGGGGGACACGAGGGGGCGCTGCTTTGTGCGCGTGGAGGCCAAGCTTCTGCTTCCCTGGTAACCTCTATTTCGCGCGTCTGCGCAGTACTCCGCCGACTGCTAAAAGAGTACGGATCCTGCCGCGGTGGTCCTTTGTGGTCCCGCGCTGCGGCCCGGACCCGGCTGTAGTGGTCTGCCCCTCAATTCTTCTCTTGGGGGCGCCACGAGGTGTCGGCGTGCCGGCAGTGCCTCGCGCGTGCGAGGCGGTCGCGCCGTGGCCGGGGTGCAGGTTGTGCGCCTCGATGCTCCCGGGGCCATGAGGCGGTTAGCGGAGTACGGTCACGCGTTACCGGAGTACACCTCATGGCCCTTCCGCCGTGGTCAGTGCCATGCACCGGCGGGTTGTCGGGGCGGATGCGGACGCAGGTGCCGATCATCCGCGCCGGCCGTGGGGCGGAGTACGTTACCGGAGTGCACCCCACGGCCCTTCCACGTTCGGAAGAGGGAGTCTTTCTGTGGCCGACGGGCAGCGGAGGGTCGCGTGCCGGTCGGCGGGCCGGGCGGGGTCCCTACTGGGGCCCGGTTTGCGCGGCTTCTTCAGGCGGCGGCCGCCGGAGCCAGGCCTGCGCCGCTTCCTCCTGCAGGAGTAGGTCGACCCAGGAGGCGGACACGGCCGGGCTACGCAGTTCCGCCCAGGAGCGGGTCTGCATGCACGCGAGTAGGTGGCCCGGGCTGTTGTCTTTGCTGCCGCATAGGGCGCAGGGTCTGACGGTAAGCCCCGCGCTTGTGAGCAGCTTGAAGCGTGCCCCATTGATGATGGCCGCCGCGGTAACCTGTACGCGCAAAGCTACATCAATTGGAACTTCTTCATCACCAACATCCAGCATACTTAGTTACTTCATGTACAATCTCCACGGATGCTCTTGCTCCAAACAGTTTTGAGCGACTGCAGCACAAAGTGCCGCGCTGAGCGGGCTGTGCGATTCTACATACGCTTCATCAGAGCGATCCTCCTTGCACATGCCCGAAGAGAAGTGCGGTGGGCTTTTTCTTCCATCTTGCTCTAACAGTGGCCGCAAGAAGGACAGAATTAAGTATTAAAAACAAGAAGTAAAGTGTCGCTCAACATCCACATCGTATCTTCGCAACATTTTATACGCTCTGTCGCTACACCTGCTTATGGAGAGCAAATTTGGCCGCGGTGAGAATCGTGGGCATGGATTCCTCGTCAAACCAAAACATAGTGCGGGTGGGCTTCAAATTTTGCATCAGCATCCCGTCCATATAAGGAATGTGGCGTGCGGTGGTGATGACAAGCTCGAACGTCTTCTCGCTCTTCCCGGGACATCGCACTCCGTTTTATCAAGTGCAAATGTCTATGGGTCTGGAAATTTCTTATTAACATTTATATGCTGTTTGGCGAATCACAGGGACACCTCCTGATTGCTGACAAGTTTTTGAGCTGCTAAGTGTAGCTAGGTCATGCTGCCTAATCAATCTGCATGAAAAAGACAAAAACAAACTGCGATTCTGCATGACAGAAAAGCGTGGCTTCTAGCGAACGCAGGCCCAGACATGTTTGCATTTAATACGTTCATCAACTCGACAAATTTCCGGGCGATCTTTCTGGACCGGAAATGCAGGAACGCGTAACCGAGGTTCACTCCGCGGATGTTTTGTGGGAGGTCCATAAAATCAACGAACTGAGCAACCACGGGATCTAATACTTCCGACGTTGCCATCGCTGTCCTGGCAAAACAACCCAGAGGCAGCGCAAAAGACTGATCGATACGAAATACCTCTTAGTTTGCTTTTGCGCAATAATTCAAAATAAATTGTCATGCTGACTTTGTTCGTGAAACTTATTCATGATATCTTTTCCATTTTACCTGCATCTTCACACGCCATGGCAATCTCTACAAGTAGTCCAAATGCGCCAAAAATTGGCACCATTGGGATGAAACACATCATCAACACCTTGTAGCAATACTTCGAAAAAATAGATTCATTTTTTCCGAAGAAATACGAATAGGAAATCAACATGTCGCACATAAAAATAATAATTTGCAGGCACTAACCTGTCATCCCGGAAATGTATGATGAACGTCCCTGCTTCTACTTTGAACTGCCTCCGGAATTCCTTTACATAATAATGATACTCCCGTTCTTCGACCAGGGTCCAATCAGGACGTGTGTACTGCTGGTCTCATCACCTGTCAAATAACCACGCATTTTCTTTTTCACGACGGTGCCAACTACAGCATCACTTAGTGCTAGGAAATGTCAATGCCCAGATTCAAAAGTAAGTACAACGCAAGTTCTTGTCAAGCACCAATATTACCACGACTGCGACTGCGACAGCGAAGATCATTCTAGCATACCATGACTCGTCAGCACTTTTTTCGTCTTATAATGAAATGCATCTACTCACAACTAAAACTAGGTCGAGGCCGTTGCAGGTCAAATACAACGTTTTCTCCGTCTTCGTGCAAGTCACCTCACGACGAGTACTACACAATGACATCAACTCAAACTCTGTATAAAAATATGTTGACTTGTTATCGTTTTCCTTACCTTGCTCCACCGCAGAGGACGAGCTTGTGGGGGATGTTGACGGCTGGTCCGGCTTCCGCAGGTCAAAAAATGCAGGGTCGACGCGCGAGGATTCCTTGAATTGGTCCCAACTGATATGGGACTCTCAAACGTTACATTCTCAACTGTTACATGAATTTGTCATGCAAAATTGGCACCAGCATCTAGATGACCAAGCTGCTTCGCATGACAAGTTTTCGACGCGCCAAATAGCATCATACTCTGCTTCAAACCTGTAATGCAAAAGGCGCAACCTTTTCCCTTTCACTTTTATTGCTATTCGTGCATTACAAATTTCATGTAACAGTTGAGAATATAACAGTAACGTTTGAGAACACCATAACTGAACTTTTTTCGTTCCATTTCATGTAGCGCCCGCAGGTGTTCGTAGTCGGCTCGGGTCTTCGGATTCGGCGTCTCCTCCCAAGAAGAGGAGGACGACTTCGAGTTTGACTGCGATTGACTTTTACTACTGCTGCTGTTGGTGTTGGCCTCCTCCGGGGCATTCTGCTGCGGGATTGAAGAGATGTTGGAGCTCGTATTACTACTTTTGGTCACCGAAGCGGGCATCTTCAAGCTCGTGGGGGACGGAGAGGCACTCATCTGGAGTTGTTGATAATGATGTTGGCAGGAGTGTGCTGCCCTTTAGCGGGCTGCAGTCGTATTGTTGATATCAAAGAAATGAATTTCTTCGATCTTCATCCCAGCTGGAGGAATATTGAATAAGAGCGGGGTAACAAATTCGGACGATTTGTGGTCATCCCACTTTTCACCCGCCCGGCCGGGTGGGTGAAAAGTGGGACAAAACCAGGATCCTGTCCTCTCACTGGTCGGATCTGCGCTCGTGCTCCCTCTCTGCTCGCTCGCGTCGCGGCGACGCGCGCACAGCCGAGCGCACGCGGCGCGCGACACGACGTCGCAGCCGGCTCTGTCGCGTGCTCTCGCGCTCGCCACGCCGCGACGCACACGCGAACGCACGCGCAAAGCGGCACAACACAGCAGACAAGCAAGCTCGTCGCGTCTGCGCGTCGCTCGTGCGCGTGCGCTCGTGTTGCGCTGCGTTGCGGCTCGCGCGATGCAAGACGCGCAGCGCACGCACACGCGCGCGAGACGAACAGCATGCAAGCAGCGAGAGGCAGCAACGAGAAGAGAGAGGGGCGGAGCGAGACGCCAGACGACGGCCGCGTCGGTCGCTCTTGCTGCTGTTGCTCTCTCGCCGCGCCTCCTTCGCGCGCACTCTCTCTCGTCGCGCGCCGAGACGCGAGACGCGCGAAGCGGAAACATGAAGACGCGACGCGAAGCAAGAGCACGAGACACGAGCGCGAGACGCACGAGCGCGAGACGCACCAGCGCGCCGCCGTTCGTCGCGTCTGCTGCAGCCTGTTGTCGCGCGCGCGCACAGGCGCGCGGCACGCAACGCGGGGGCGCGCGCTTCTCGCGCTCTCGGATGCGTGCGCGCGCGCACGCACAGCGAGCGAGAAACGCAGCCACGCAGCAGCCGCGAGCAGCACGCGCGCATGCCACGCGCAGCAGAAATCGATGAAGGCGAAGGCGACACGCGAGAGCGGCACGCGCGCGAGCGACGACACGATCGCAGACACGCGCGAAGAGCACGTGCTCGCGCAGCCGCGACGAGCGCCGCCACGAAGACACACACGCACGCAGAAGAGCACAAGCGCCGGAGGCGAGCAGGCGAGCGCGCGCGCAGCCGCGGGACAGATGCATGTGGCCCGCGGCGCGGAGCGCGCGAACTGTCCCGCGGGTGCGCGCGTGCGGCTGTCTGCGCGCGCGCCGCGCAGCGCGAACGCGACGAACGCGAGCGCAGGCGCACAGCTCTGCTGTGTGTCGCGTGTCGTGCTCTGTCTCGTCCGGCTTCGCGCTGATGTGGTGCGCGCGCGCCCTCGCGCGCGCGGCAGCAGCTGCGAGGCGCAAGGCGGGAGGCGGAAGCGACGAGCGCAGACGGGCGAGACACTCACACGCGCACGGCACACACATGTGGCGCCACAGCAGCGCGAGCGCTGGTTTGTCGCGCGCGCGAGACGCGAGACGAGGCGCATGAGCGAACAAATCCGAGCGGCGCGCGCGCGAGAGCGCCACAAAGGCGCAGAATGGCACGCACGAGCGTGCTTCTCTCGTTGTGCGCCGCGCCCTGCGTGCCGCTGGCTCGCACGCGTCGCTGCGCGTGCGCGCGCACGAGCGCGCGAACAGCGCACACGGCAGAAGACGCACGCGCCGCGCAGCGATGCGAAACGCCGCGACGAGGCGAGCGAACCAACGCCGCTCGCCGTGTCTTGTGCCGCTGTCGCGTCGCCGTCTCTGCGCGGGCGTGCGCCTCGCGCTGCGCGTGCGCGCGCGGCACACACGAGCGCGACGCGCCGACGACGCGGGCGCGCGGGCGCAGAACGAGCAGAGACGCACGCGCGAAGCGCGACGCCGAAGATGGACGCAGCACTGCACAGCCGCCAGCGCGGCAAAACCGGCGAGGCGCCGCAAGGCGGCATGTCGCGTTCTCTGCCGCTGTCCCTCGCTGCGGCTCTGCGCTCGCGTCGCGTTGCCAGACGCGCGCGCGAAGGGCCGCAGAGGCGACGCAGCAGCACGCACGCAAGCGCCGTCGCATGCGTGGCGCGCGTCGTGCGCGCGCGCTGCGCCGAGAGCGAGCACGCCAGCGCGAAGAGGAGCCTGCGTCGGCGCGCGCGCCGCCGCTGGCGGCTGCCGCGCGCTCTCGCGCGGATGTGCGCGCGACGCGCAGGAGCGCGAGCGCCCGGCGACGACGCGAGGGGCGAGCACGCGCGCGAGCACCGGCGTAGCAGCGAGCCGGCGCGCTCGCGCGTGCTGCTGTGCGCTTGGCGGCGCGCGCAAGCAAGCCGGCGCGACGCGAACGAGCAGAGCGCGACGAGAGAAGCACGCGACGAGCGAACGCGGCGTCGCGCGCCGGCTCCGCGCTCGTGTCGGTGTGCTCTCGTGTGGTTCGCGCTCTGCGCGTGGGCGTGTCGCTCTGCCGCACGTGCGCGAGGCGGTGCGCGCGCTTCCGCGGCGCTCCGCGTCGCGTCTTGTGCTTCGTGCCCGCTGCGCGCGCGCGCCTAAAGCAGCTCTGCTCTCGTGCCGCTCGCTTCTTCGCCGCGCTCGTATGCGTGCGTGCCGCTGTGATGTGTGTCTGTCGCTTGCGTGTGACGCGCTGCGGCGGGCTCTGCGGCTGCGTGTGTCGCAGCGCGCGCGCACGAGCATTCTCCGACTAGTGGGGCAGGATCCTGGTTTTGTCCCACTTTTCACCCACCCGGCCGGGCGGGTGAAAAGTGGGATGACCACAAATCGTCCGAATTTGTTACCCCGCTCTAAACTTGTTGGCTTCATCACGAACAAAATCAACTCACTGCTAGTCGCACTGTATCACACGGCAACGGCGCTATCAAGTAAAAATATTACCTCACGCGCTTGCTTCAGTGATTTAGAACCCGACTTCGCCGTCGGCGAGGCTCCAAGAATTTTTTTTCCGCCAGCTGCAGATGTTGGCGAAGATATTGAGATGCAATGCAGTTCTTGGCTTATAATACCGTTACTGTCGACTTTCTTTTTACAGTTGCAAAAATAAAGCAAAGCTCTTCTATACTCGGAAATTATACAAATAAATTTGAATTTACTCGTCCATGCGTACTAAAAAAAAAAAAACTACACACGACGTCCCGCTCCTGTGCGCTTTGTTCCTTCTTCACGGGATTAGTTGAGAAGGTTTACATAGGTGGTATGTCAATCATCACCATGTCTCAATATTTTTAAGATGAAGCGCGTCCATCATCGTGTTCACAGACACAGTCACAGACGTGATCATGAGGACACGCTTTCGCCCGGCAAAGTCGACGTCATGCACATCTCTAGGAAATGAATGGCACGTTTTCGCAGCATTCATCATCACTACATATTTATACATATAGATAAAATCAAATGCAAATAATCTACTCCCGCCCAGCCACAGCCGGAAGTCAAACCGGGAAAATTAAGCAGCTGCACTTTTGTTCCCTTCGGATAAATGAGGCCGCAGGAGAATCATTTTCCTCCGGTAGACGCGGAGTAGAGGGGGAGGAGGCTGCCGCATTTGCCGTCTCCAACTTTGTGCCGACGTAATCTGATTGTCCCCTTTGTCCGGTAGAAAAATAACGTCAGCGGATCACATTTGCAACTAGAGTGCCCAAATGCAAAGGGACGGCCACCGTCGCTCTTGCGTGTTGTCGCCAGAACCTTTCTTACTGCATCCTTTCTTGCTTTGGCAGCTTTCGGCCATAACACATCTACATGACACCGTGTCGTGACTTCAATTTTATTCCTATCTGTCTTCGTTCTACTATGTTTCGCAAATATGATGCATGCCAGTCATAATTCTATGTGAGATACGTCCTTGCCCGTGCTAAGTTCCACTTCCACCTCCTCCTCGTCTTCGAACACTACGTCCAGTAGGTCGCTTTCTACTATATCAAATGCAAAAGTGTCTGGGTCTGGAAGATTGCGAGATTTGTCATGCTGATCTGGCATGGCCCTTAGTAAATCTGTATTGCGTGGCCACAAACAGCCTCTCTCGCCTGTCATGCAAATAAAACGCAGTTTCTCATGCGGAATACGCAGTACAGAAGCACAAAGCAACTTGTCATGCCTGGCGGCGAATTACAGTGCATTTGTTATTGACTGACTTGCATCACAAGTTTCCAGACCCAAACATTTTTGCATTCGATATGCTAAAGCAGCCAATTCTTCACCTACACCTCGAGCTTCGTCGTCATCTGCTTCCGGCGCCAGCTCCGTGGGAGGCATTTTTTCCAGCTCACTTTCATCACTGTCGATCGGCCTGTGATGTAGTTGTTGATGTCGTGCACCATTGTATGTTTTTTGATGATGTTCGTGTTCCCTAGTCACCGTAGTTTCCATTGTATTTAGTTGTCCACGAGGCCGCGAGAAACTATCATTAAAAACAAAGCCCTTTGGTTCCGCAAGCTGTTGCACTTGCAAGCACACCGACACCCGAAGACCTTCATTGAATCTTGTGCCGACGGCCTTTTGCTACAACAAATAATTGAGCATATGCAGCATATATTGCGCCACCGCGTATCGATGGAGTGCGGTGCATCTGGTTGGACGATTCGTATCTTCCTTGTGGTGGATAGATCCGCTTGTTCAATAAACCATCTGCATCTACTTCTACAGAAAGTATCTATACAAGTATCCATGATGTGCACAGAAAATGGGTTGTACCCGTCTTCGAGCTGCCAGCAGCCGACGAGCGAAGTTCCGTGGATGAGGTCGTGAAAGTCCGGCTCTGTCATATGGGAGTGCAAAAGTTACTTATCCCCTGCCCTAAGACGCGTCCTCGTGCGTTCCTTTGTCAACATGTCCAATACAGAGTGCAACTTCTACTTCCCTACCCTACCACCTGACACTTTTACAAGCGTTCTCTAAGCAGCATGCATCTCCATGAGTTTTCCGTTTGCCTTACGGTAAAATGCCGAAATAAGCCCGAGCAACACTATGTATGATGTAAAACTACTGTGGTCCGGGTCTGGAATCGTGTTCGTACCGCAGGAGATGCATTTTTCCCAGTGCCTCTGCTCCTGAACACCGATAGACTCCCTCGAAATGAGGGGGGGGGAGAAGGACGCTGCGCACTCTCATACGTAAGAAGCATATGCAACAAGCAAAGCAAGTAGCTCTAGCGGCCGCCCTTTCCTCTGAATATGCTGCAAACTCCTCTAGAGCTGCTCATGTTGATCCAGTTGTACATGCATACGCAGATATAGCATCAATCATAAAAGCTGACTGATTCAAATGCAGCTATAAATCAAAGATCATGAATGCTGGAGCGAAACTATAAAGAACAGCATTCCTAATCATGATGCGTGGCCCTTCGCCTTCGTCCACGGATCTCTCCGGGCTAGAACAGCTTGGGCTTCTCTACGTGTTTTGAATTGCGTACACCGTGTTGTTCGAAAACAGGAGATTCAGCAACAAATTCGGCGTCAACCTGGAAATAATTATAATAATAGTGAAACGAACTTAGCCTCCCCCTTTGCTATAATCTATAGGAGGCACTTAGAAAAATAATTCTAAACGAATGTGCTTAGAAGGTCTCGTCTAGAAGCTTCGTGTAACAGATTCAACGCGTTCCCGTTATCTGTACGCCATACCGTCGGGCAGAGAGAGTGTTATGCTGCACGTCCTGGCGAGCAGCAGAACAAAGCCGCGCATCAACTTCAGTGTGATTTTGATACAGAAAGCGTCGACAAGCCCGACTGCCCCTGTTTTCCCCCCCGAAAACAGGGATCAACTCCTCGGGCATCACTTTCCGGCATGGCAAAAGTGATGGCCAAGAGCTCCCCGGCCATCCCTTTGCCTTCGCTCGGGCAAAAGTGATGGCCGGGAGCTCCTTGGCCATCACTTTTTGCCCCTGCTTTTCGTTCGGGCAAAAGTGATGGCCAGAAGCTCCTCGGCTTTTTACTCGGGCATGGGACACGGGCTCCTTGGCCGTCACTTTCGCTCCGGCCGGGCCAAAGTGGTGGCCAAGAGCGCCTCCTGGGTGGGCCATCGTTTCCGGCCGGGCCAAAGCGATGGCCAAAAGCCTCCCCTGGGCCATCACTTCTCGATCGGGCAAAAGTGATGGCTGGCCAAGAGTTCCATGGCCATCACTTTTCGCTCGCTCAGGCAAAATTGGGGGCCAAGAAGAGCTCCTTGGATGGGCGCCGCTTTTGGACATCGCTCGTCGGTCGGGCATAACTGACGGCAGAGAGCCCCTTGGCCGTCAATTTCCGTTCGCTCGGGCAACCAAAAGCGACGGCGCGGCCAGGAGCCCCTTGGCCACCAATTTTCACTCGGGCAAAAGTGAGGGTTGCGAGCTCCTTGGCCATCACTTTCCGGCCGGGCAAGAGTGAGGGCCAGGAGTCCCCTGGCCATCGCTTTCCGGTCGAGCAAGCGTTTACTTCCTGTCTCTCCGGGCAAAAATGACGGCCAGGAGCTCCTTGGCCATCCATGACCTTCCGCCCAGGCAATTGCGTACACCGTGTTGTTCGAAAACAGGAGATTCAGCAACAAATTCGGCGTCAACCTGGAAATAGGTATGAATAAGGTAACAAGGAATCTAGACGTGACCGGGGGGGTCACGTCCGTCCGGCCGGCCGGACGGACGGCACGTGACCGGGGGTCCGTCGTGGCGCTAGGAGGTGGTGGCCGCGGTGGACCGCGCGCCCGGGCAACTAAAAAAAAAAAAAGGTCATGAGCTCGGTCCTTCACTGAAGAACTGCAACTGCCTCTCTTCGTCACGCTCCGCCCCCGGTCACGCGGCCGGGGGCTGTTAGCTAGCTCGGGCGCCCAACTAAAAAAAAAAAGGTCATGAGTTCGGTCTTTCACGGAAAAACAAAAAAAGGCACGACTCTTGCCCCTGGTCCGCCGTCGGTGACGCGGCCGGGGGCTTCTAGCTACCGAGGGCCAAAGTTGCTGCGGCATTCAGCGCCGAACTCGCCCCGAGGCCGGACTACCCCCGGTCACGTGCCGTCCGTCCGGCCGGACGGACGGACGTGACCCCCCCGGTCACGTCGAGGTTCCCTGTTACTATATTCTATAAGTCAATGTAGTTTGATTATTCATCGTCGCCGCCAACATCACTGACCAACTAGATCGATGAAAGTAGTAAACAAGAACTCAAAACTACATCGCCTCACGCTCACCTGTTCGGAATGTTTCGCAGCATAACACTGGTTCCTGGGTATGCGCCATCTTCGGGAAAGTCTGTCGTCTTATGCAAGGAACTAAGTCTCAGTGAGCAGTTAACGCAGAAACATTTTTTCCTTTTATTTGCATTCGTAAAAACTGTGATGGTATTTATCACGTTGGAGCGTTCATCCTCTTTATTTTGGTACTGCCGTGGTCATGGTCTGTCATTCGCCCACGTTTTTATCGTAGCACTTTCTTTCAACACCACCACCACCACCACCACCACCACGACGACCAGTTGTCATCTCCATCTGGAGCTGGAAGTGATGTTCGACGTAATGCACCACTCACTCATTGATTTTCTAGGTCATACATCTTCGGCAGTCGCGGGATACGCACTCCATTTGAATACGAACCGGAGGAGTAGTTTCTGTTTTGTTTTCTTTTGGAAGTTGCGATTTCTCTGGAAGGGTGGCGAAAGGTTGCTACTGTATAATATATGGCCACACAACAAAGTTGACCATGAGTGGTCTGCGTCGGTTTCGGGTAGACAAAGCAGCAGCAAGTATTGCAAGGTGAAGGTAAGTAGCAACGCAATCATAACCATAAACATGTGCCGCAGATGAGGAGAAGGAGTAGTATAGCCATGCCTGAGTGACGGTTCTTGAAGTTATTGTTTATACCGGCTCCGACGGTACATGCTCCCATCTTTGCTCTTGCGACCCGCAGGCGCAGAGTTGATATCATCGCGGCCCATAAGCTGCACACCCGGCACGCCAGTGTATGCAACGAAAATATTACGATCTGAGCCAATATTTTTTTTCCAGTCAGACTCAGAGTGGAAATAGAATCGAGCCAATCAATGAAGATGCAAGTGGTCACTTTATGTTGCTATAGGTCATGCTACCTCCCTCTGCTACGGATACACAATCTTTTTAACACTCTTCTCTGCGTTTCTGGTCTTCCACAACAATTTGATGGATGCAGTTCAGCATCAGCAGCTCTTCTTGGTGTAGGTATCTATGTTCTTGTTGGCCTTGGCATGCTGGTTGTAGTTATATTTTCTCAATCTGATAGAGGTCCACTGGGATTCATGGCGAGTACATCCTCTAGCGGACCTGTTTGCACCAGGCCAACAACAAATTCAAACAGTCGACGCTGCGCCGACGGGCTCGAGTGGTCGAATATGTGCACACACGCCCGCTCAATCTGTGTCGCTGTTAACGTCGAATCTATCACTTGGGAAAGTACGCTTCTACCGCATCAACAACAAATTAATACAGTTGGCGTGCTGGGAACAGCATGCAAAACAAACAATACATGCAAATGAAAACCTCCAGTCCCGTGATGGCTTCCTCAGGCGAAAAAATTAACACTATACTCGTCTATTTCATGATGAAAATCATAAAATCAATATCAACCACTTGTTTTGTCGTGTATGTCATCCGCGGCAAAATTACATTTTCGCCAAGAAAATAAGAGCTACTCGTGGTTGTAAACCATATTTCCATGAAAACAATAGAAAAGTATGAATTGGCTGCATCGACATCATACCGCTCACGTATCAACCGGCGCTGTTTTTCTTTTTTCTCTGTATGTTGGGCTTGGGACGACCGCAAAATAAAAACTGCCGCGACGTCATTGTGGCAGTGTCCATGTCCAGACAAGCAGGTAGTTTAAGCTATACAGATAGAAGCAGCACGCCGAACATCAGCGACTACAAAGAGTAGCGCGCACGCTGAAGCACAATTTCCCGCCTGATAGCATCCCTCGCCCCCACCTGCTGCTGCTGCTGATCCTCTCTGAAAGGAAAATGCATAAAAATTTTCCATTCTGCGAAATCGAAATTCTGTAGATTCGTATTTCTTCTGCTTCGCTAGAAAGAGAAACTTCACTAGTATGAAATTGAACTTACGTGCATTTCTGTCAAATTCGCTTCGTTTATTTACGTTTCCGGCTCATTGTTTGCCCTTCTATCATTGCAAGTCATCAACATCCCAGCTCTTGGCGCTCGTGTACTTGTTTTGCTATGGGGCTGTAGCATCCGCGTCAAACTCTTTCTTGGATGCTGGGAGCAAGCCGATCTGGGATTTGCTGAAAAATCCAAGCAAAGAAATAAAGTAATGTAACTTCCGGCCTCATTTTGCATGATACATAGTACGGCACTTCAATCAATTCCCAGGAAAATTTTCAAAGTTTGTTCCATGTCGTATCGTCACCGCTACCACGACCCGTTCGCCGTGTATCATCTGCAATAGCCTTCGGCCTAGCACGACTCGCGGCCCTGTAGCGGTTTTGATGTTCATGCGCATGATCGCACTGATAGTTGCTAAAGACACCCTTAGAATAGCCCGCCTGCGGGCACCAGTGCTGGCTATTTGGGGTCGGCGGATTTGGAAGTCGGCTTGAAGTCCTCGTTGTAATCTCTTCTATCATGTCACGACTGTCAATCGAAATCGTGGGCCGTGGCGAATTATTTGAGTCTGCTGTTTCACTTTCATATCTCGTGCAGCGTATTGCACTATCCTCTTCGCTGTCGTAGTATTCCGCGGCGTTTGTAATTGTAAGCGTAGTTTGTAAGTGTAACATAACACGTATAAATATAATCCCTTTCTGAATCTTCTACATGAGTTTTTTACATTCTTTCAGTCGAAGCAGACGACGTGGTGCCGGATGCTGGAGTAGTAGTACTAGTAGAAGAGTTTTACTTATGTTTGCATTTGGTAAAAGCAAGCAGCACTGTGCGGAAAGTAAGTACCCTGTTGCCCCGGCCGGTCCTCGACCGTCGCGGCGGGGGCGGCTGCGGCTTTGGCTTTGCTGCCCGTAGCGCCGCGCGTCTGGATCTTGGTAGCTCCCGCCCTTCCAAGTGCTTGCAGGGTACAAGGCGTTGCTCCTGCCAGCGCCCCTCAACTGTGCTCGGGCATTCTTGTCATGCCGCGCAGCGATTCTTCGCTGTTCTTCCTCGGAGTAAGCCCCTCGATTGGGAAAAGGTCGGCTGTGATAAGTATACTCCCCAACTAGTCCGCGCTCCGCCGCCGCGGCACGGGATTGCTCGCGGAGCCGTTGTTCCTGCTCGTGCTCCTGGTCCAGCATGGACGTCGAGGAGCTTGGGCCCGCCTGCTGCATATTATTGCGGCTCGATGTCGCGTGAGTTGTTCCAGCACTTGAAAAGGAATCGTAGTCGACCGAGGAAGGTCCTGCAACTCCACGTCGGTCTTGCCCATGTTGTTGTTGTCGGTTAATATTTGTGGCATCGTACGAAAAAAGTGGCTCACTGTACATCAACAGCTCTCTTCTTCTTTATGCTTTTTTTTTTGCATCTTCACATGGTTTCTCTACGTGGCAGTGAAAAGTTGCTATGCATGCGAGGTCTGTTACCGACCTCGCATTTTTTTCTTACAGACCGTCTGTAAGAAAAAATACACATGAATAAAATCCAGTGTCCTGCGTCATGTGATGTAGCAAGACCACTAGAAAGACTTCTGTGTTGGGTCTGCTGCTGCATCACAAGTCCAGTACTACAGTGAAGCAGTTTCATCTTCTGCGTGCGGTAAGTATCAGCATAGCGGTCCACCTCCTGCCGGAAGGCGGAGTAGGATGGCGGCCCAGAAGACAGCTCCTCCTCATCTTCATGATCCAACAGGAGCTCCTGGCGCAGAGCTTCAAAGCGGCGCCCATACTCCTGCTCGCTGCTGGCGGAACCGGGGTGGTCCACCGGGCGCTGGGAACCAAACGGAGAGGACGCGCCCCGGACGTTGCGCGACGCGGTGGTCCACGATCCCTTCGTGTATGCGGAGCCCGCCGCCGGGCTGGGGTTAATATTCCGGCTCCCACCTCCCGGACCCGCGTGCGATCGCGAGGTCGAATCCGGCCGAGAATCACGTTGTCGTGCAGCGCGGAACTCCCGCGAGTCGTCGGCTCTCCCGGCGGTGTAGCCGCCCACAGCGTGGTCCTGCGGTCCAACCGTACTGCCTTTGTTTCCCGTTGCCACGCCTCGGGGAGCAACATGTTGTGGACCGCGGCTGGAAGAAAATCCGTGCGTCGAGCCTTTTGCTTTTCCTTTCTGGTACGATTTACCGCCGTATCAGAGTGCAAAACTCCCCCTTCATCCACTCATTTGGATGTTGGCATCCACGGCAACACAAGCGCTGGGAAATAAGATGCAGCTTTTGTACTAGGACAAATTATTCACGACCAATTCTAGTACTCTTTCGGTTTCCGAAACCTGTCACGCAAGCCTTGCCAAGGGGCAAAGGGTGGATTTGGTATTCTGCATGACAAAGGAAATGTTGAGGGGGAGGGGCCGTTGCGCAATCTCATATGCCGGTGGTTTCCGCCATCGAACTACCGGGCGCGCTGCCAATTCCCCCGCGTCTAGCGCTATCAAAATGAAAAATTCCCCCTCCCCATATTGAAAAGCTATGTTTTCGAAAATTTGCGTTGCTGATTTGAGGTCACAAATCACATGTGTCTTGCGAGACGGCAAGGGCAGAAGCTTCGGCCCCATTATGGAAGTGATTTGTCATGCTGTCGGGCTTAAGGGGAGCCGTTTGCCATGCTGAACAACTAGACCCGTACGCCCCTGCCTATCCTGGGGATCTGGCCGCAATGCCTTTCTGCAGTACAAAGCTGATTTGTGTACACAAATCCAGCATCAGAAGTTTCGTTTTGATATGGGGAGGGGGGATTTTTCCTTGCAATAAGCGCCCTTGCGTGCCTTGTCCTCTCGCAGGTGTTGCTGGGAAGCATAAGTGGCGGCCGCGCCAAACGGTCCTCTGCCTCCACCAGACATATTTTGGCTTTGCTCGCGCTCGCCCTGACCCTGAGTCGAGGCGGAATCTCCCCTGTTGTTGTTGACGGTGCCAACGTACGCGTCGTGTATGCAGACGTCATTACGGACTTGTTCACACTACAAGAATCAATGTGTACCACATGATGAGCTGCCTTTTTTTCTTCGTAAGAAAAGCAGCACGTCTGTTGCGTCAAGATATTTTTATTCCAACACGAAGCACGACGCGGACACAGCGACTGAATGGTAACAACATGATGATCCGCATCCGGCGCCAGGCCCAAAGGCGTGGCAAAAACAGTTCTTTTTCGATCCATCGCAATAAGGCACGATACGTTACAGGAGAGCAGCGTCAGGCGAAGAAAGCAGAACTGGAGAGAGGCGTCACAGACATTATACTGGTGCGCCGACTGGAATCATGCGAATGCCAAATGGTGCTGCTTTTTCGTGTTTGTGTTTCCATGCACGACCTCCATGTTGAACTTCTGATAGTACAGATAGACGTTGTGCATTGAATTTACACTTAAGTACAGAGATTTAGTTCATCTCTTTCTGTTGGACGACGATAGAAAAACTCGCCTTCGAGTTTGATGAAATGGTCCGGTCCGACGCTGACATACTGCGAGACTGCGATTGATACTGGTGCTTTCCTCCTTGAGCCCGGTGTTCGTCCGGCATCCATGCCTCGTTGCTTTTACCAGAAGCCTATGCACTTTTGCAAACGTTAACGTATCGTATTATATATAGGCGTTGTTCTACTAGGTAAAATGCACGAGCTTTCCCATGATGTGCTGATCATCATGATGAAGTTGATCATGATGAGGATCATCACAAAAGGGTACGCATTCCCTGCAAACACGTGCATCTACTTCACCCCTTCGACTGCGACGAGGGAGGCCGTTTCCAGTGGAAATGTAGCGCGACCTCCCACAACGTGGCAACTGGTAACGAGCCTCAGGCTGACGATCCGTACCCTGTTGGGACCCTTCCCGGAAAGCCTGAGACACATCAAGCGCCGTACTAAAGCAACAGGCAGTGATCCGCCAGACCCTCCAGCCACAAGGCAAACGCCCTTTCTAACTATCCTACAAACCCAAAGTGGAAAGTGAATCTATGGAGGCGCGAACAGCGAGAAAATCCGCCTAGATCCTCTAGGGCCACGACCTCCAGGGAGAGCTCGGAAAGAAGCAGCAGCTACTTAACTTCTGAGAATAGAAAGCACCAGAGCAGATCAGCTCCTGGTTGTAAATAACCAGCGCCCCAACGCCACAAACAACTCTCCACCTAGAAGTCCCTGCACGGAAAACGCCCCTCGTGCTCGTCCGGCTAAGTTGCCAAAACACGAGCAACCCTGAAAGAAGTCAACATCCCTTTTGGGAGAAAAAAGGCTGCCGCTAGTGCTGTAGCTGCTCTGAGGAACATGTGCTGCAAAATTTTACCCGCTGGAGAAGGCACTCACATGCATTGCCCCCGCTGGCCCTCCTCTACCGCCAAAACCCCCCCGCATCCGTTGGGGGAGGCCCCAACTAGCTAGCAATGCCCTCACCGGCTATCTACTACCGGAAACTTCCCCCCGCTGGGGGAGGTCCTCAGCGACAATGCCCTCAGTGGCCCTTCACTATCGCAAACTTCCCCCCGCTAGGGCGCGCGGGGACGCCCTCACTGACATAGCCCTCACTGGCTAAAAAAATACAGCAAACTTCCCCCAACTGGGGGAGGCCCTCACTGGCATTGCCCTCACTGGCTAAAAAATACAGCGAACTCCCCCCCGCCGGGGGAGGCACTCACTGGCATTGCCCTCACTGGCTATATACTAACGCAAACTTCCCCCCGCTGGGGGAGGCCCTCACTGGCATTGCCCTCACTGGCTATAGAACACCGCAAACCTCCCCCCGCTGGGGGAGGCCCTCACTGGCATTGCCCTCACTGGCTATATACCAACGCAAACTTCCCCCCGCTGGGAGAGGCCCTCACTGGCATTGCCCTCAATGGCCCGACACTACCGCAAACTTCCCCCCGCTGGGGGAGGCCCTCACTGGCCCTGTGCTAGGAAAAGAAGTGAATCCTTCACAATCGGACCGAAATCCCAAAACACAAACGGCAGACAGCGTCTGCGTTGGCTCCTTCCAACGACCCCACTCAGAGGGGCGGAAGACCAACAACCACAGGCATTAGCTTCTAGGGATCTGCCAGCCCATATACAAACAATCAACGGGGAATACTCCCTCCAGTCACTCCTCGAAAATGATGATCTACCGGGGTAGATATGTCCACAAAAGGGCACGCATTCCCTGCAAACACGTGCATCTACTTCACCCCTTCGACTGCGTCGATCTTGCAGCCGCGCAGGCATCCCCTTTGCCCTTTCGGGGCTCTGAAGTAGTAAAACTGTTAGGAAGCAGCTAACGCGCGGGATGCGAAAACTATGCAGCGCCGCCATAATATTGCGCCCCTCCTTCCAAACTTTGGAAGAGCTGCTCAAGCCCTGCCCGGGCTCCCGGGCAATGATGGCCGTAGGCCGGTGGCCCAGGGCCCCAGGCATTGGTGATGAGATCCGCCCCCGAAGGGCGTCGCAACCATCGACCCCGGAGGGGGACCTGTTTGGGTGAGGGAAAATGGATCATAGCATGCTGTCTAGAGACGGCGTTTACGGTTTTTGAGGGTAGTGGAGAAATCCGAGGAAAAAGACATCACTTTGGCACCATTTCGAGGCCAAAAATTGCAAATCCCAGAAAAACCGTAAACGCCTTACCTAGACAGCACGCTATGATCCATTTGCCCCCAATCAAACTGGGGCAAGCACGCGAGCACACTTTCTGGACAGGGAAATCGAGTATAGCGTGGTGGCTAGAGAGGGTGTTTACGGTTTTTAGGGTCGATTTTATACAAAGCAGCAGGCTTATGCCCACGCCCAACAAGGGCGAGCGAGTGGTCGCGCGGTTGTAAAAGCCCTGGCGCGACGCGGAACAATCTGGGGCCCGGCAATGGACGGAATTGCATGCCCCCGTCCGCAGGGTCCATCCCGCTTCCATGGGCCAGATATACCCGAGCCCGAGGGCAAGACCAGGTCGGAAATGGTCCAACAAAAGACGGCGCACTAGCCCCAAAGCGAGTTTTTTTTTTGATTCAAAAGCGAATCCGCTGAATTTGTTAAATCAAAGAAACAGCCCGGGTTTCAAGGGTAGAAAGGCCACTTCTGCAACCCCGAACAAAGGATCCGACCAAGGATCCGACCAATGTTCAAAGTCTCCAATCACGGCGGTATGGCAAAAGCGTCAGAGGCGAGAAAAAAGTTCCTAAAAAGTTCCGATCAAGATCCGATAAAGTTCCGATCAAGATCCTGTCGAGAGGACACTTTTTTTGTCGCTTCTCCTGGCCTCTCCCCCGACGAGAATCTATGGATTTGGCGGCGCAAAAAAAGTGGCATCTGAGAGGACCTTGATCGGAATTTGATCGGAACTTTTGAAAATGGAGGCGGCGGCCATGAACTCCGGAAGATGGCCCCATACCCGGCCGCATTCCCCTGGAAAACGCCCCTGAGTACGAAAATTGTGCCGCGGGGAGACAACTCCCACCCTTGTTTGACATGCTTTCTGCAGGATTGGCCTGCCGATCCCCGCGACCCCAAGAAGCAAAACACTTGGCGCCGTATGGCGCCAAAGGCCATCGCCTCTCTGCGGGCTCCCGGATGCTGGGCAGGTAGAATGCCTGCAGTCGAAACACCTCTGCGCCACCCCCTTCCCAATGTCCACGACCACCACGAAAAAACTACAGAAGCACACCAGACAGGGGGGGCAAAAGGACACGCTGGCCGCGGCGGGCGGCGCGTTCCCCAACGGCTGGCCCGTGCCAAGTTTTGCGTGGCCGTAAAGTACCGACAAGCCCCCGCAACAGGAAAAAAAATCGCGCTTCCCAAACAGGGCCGCTCTCGGGATAGGCTCGGCAGCTATGCGACACGCTCAGAAAGGGCCGCGCGAATTTGCTATACAAAGGAGGCAAAGCGAAGGCCAAAACATTGGGCCTGATTCGTAATTTCGGGGCGCCGAAGTAGCCCAGCGGCCAGGATCTTGCATCTACGCATTCCCTGCAAACACGTGCATCTACTTCACCCCTTCGACTGCGACGACACGCGGCAGGACGAAAAAAAGCGGCATCATGGTGCCACGAAATTTCTAATACCACCGTCCTCGAGTTACATGCCTCTTGGTGCATGTAGTCACAGACGCAGTTGCTAAAAAGATGAAAAGTAGAGGCCTAGCATAATGTTGCTGTTGCAGCACTAAAACTATTAGTTTGGTGGAAAAGTATTCTACCTTTTTGTCACCACGCTGATGCACCACAACGATCCAGCACCTACTGAAAGTCGCTGTAGTAAGACGAGTAAAAAAATACGCTAGTACTTCGCTTGCACAGCATAAACCCGCGCCGATGTTTGTGCAGCCGGGACTACGTGCCGGAAAATCTGCACGGTAGGAAAAGGGGTCCTCAACCGGGGAACTGTCACCCCGCCGGCGGTGCCGTTGGCGCTGATCCGAGGTGTTGAGGACTTCTTCCCGGTACGACCCCGGTGCTGGAGCTTGAGCTCGCTGCTGGTGCTGGAGGGCACCGCCTATGCATTGCAAAAATGTCACACAACTAGGCACCGCTTGTAAGTCTGAAAAATAGATTATCGCCCTTTTGAAAGTTGAAGTCGTCATGACGCTGACGGACGTACAAAGATTAAGACAAAGATTATCATTATCGATCTCTGTTACTATGTTGCAAGACCGGACCATGATCATGCTTTTGCAGTGCATACCGCCAGGTCCACCCGACTGGCTCTCTTGTCTGCCGCGCTCTTGAAGCACTGAGAGCAGCTCCGCAATGACCTGACCCTGGTCCGCGTCCGGCAGATCTTGAATTCGTGCCGCCAGCTGCATAGCTTGATTTTGACCCGAAGTAGCATCACGATCCCGCAGGATTCGCGACGCAGCACTGGCAACCTTCAAGTTTATTGTTATTCGTGAATTTCAATTTTCATTACAACCGATCACGAGCACGACACTCGTACCGGACATTGATACGCGTATAGCAGGAACGCCGTTGATGATGAAGACGACGGAAAAATATGAATATGATGCGTCCAGCATCATTCCTCGCTTTGTGATGAAAGTAGATTAGTGTTTGTTGCAAGACAAAAACGACACTGCAAATGAACGCAATAGCATTTCCACTTCGCCCATTGACTAGATCCTCGTCTTCGTCGTGTTATGGCTATCGAGTCGTAGATGCTAGAGCAAGAGACGAAAGCAAAGAAGTACTGCGGCAGCCGTCGTTATACTCAGCAAACACGAGGTGGAGACAAGTCTACAAAGCAACAGCGTCTCTGTCTTCGCAGCGCCAGCGTTTTCAGCGAACAAAAGCAACACATTTCGGCACGTCCTATCTTTTAGAAATGGAAATCGAACACGAACTGCTCCAAAAAAATTAAAAATGTATGCCTGCACCTGCAGAACAAGCTGCAACATGCTCATGCAAAGTATGCACATCATAATATGTGGACGTGGAGGACGGCTCGGGTTGAGACAAATATCAAGTACTTTTATTTACTATATTGATAGGACGAAGAGATACTAATGTAGCATTAGTGTACGTACATAACAATCCGTCGCGGGACACGACGACACGAGGTCGATTCCTGGCTTTGCATTTGCGTGCTACCGCTGCGCCAGACTTTTCCGCTGCATGCAAAACAATGACAAACCAGCGTCGCGCACGCAGGATACCAAGAAGCTCGACTTGCCTCCACCTAAATGTAATCGTCGTGGATACTGCTGGCTGTTCCTATCGCAGCTGGGTCCGGCCGACCTCGGTTGTCCGATGACATGTTGGCAGCTTCCGATGATCAAACTCGAGCCGTCAGCAGCAGTGGGCGGTCTCCTCTGAAACTGAAAGTTGCAGTTGGAGTCAACTTCCAGAGGATACTACTACTAGTGATAATCTCGGATAAGCGTCTTGTTAACGACCGAAACCGACACTAGCCGCTCGCTCCGGTATGAGTTATTTTGCCGTTCTCGATGGTGCAGATCGAGAAGAAAATCAAGAAGAAAACTGTATCGTAGCCGTTCGGATTGGTTTTGGTTCTGGAAAGAAGGGCCGGCTCGCCCCCGTGGCCCTTTCTTATATCGAGCTTGTGTCTGTGCTCCTGCTCCGGCAGATAGCTGCGAGAAATTCGTTCCTATGATGTATTGCTTTCTGGAAATAAAATATTAATTTCTATATTCTGCTTTACTCGGTATGCAGCTGGACAAAACGAGCTACGTAGGTGTGCGTCTTAGTGGAGGTCGAGCACGAGTCCACACAATAAGTAGAACGGTTTTAGTTTTTGCTAAGATGTAGAAATTATGGCCGAGTTGCACTACAGCGCCGATCAGGATCAGTCTCAGCTTCATTCTCCATGATAGACTTCTGGCTGGGCATCGCATTGGCATTACTAGGATGAGCACGATTGGCCAACATGAACATGCCCACCGTATAAATTATAATACTAATACTCACCTAACTAATGATGTCCATCGGGCGGCTGCCTTCATTCGAAGGAGGTCGAAATGTACTTCGAGAAGAAAGCCGGACAGTCTAAATGTTCTCACCTGAATCTAATCCATCCAGACACACATTCATTCAAGGCGGCGATAATTTTTTGCTCGCGTCGATTCTTCAATCCACCTCCTGTAGTTGCCCAGCTGCGCAAGCATTTAAGTGTGTAAGGACTCTCCGGCAATGATTTGCAAGCAATAGCGCGAGCAATGCGACACGGACCGCCCGAGGTCGTGCGAGATGCGAGTGCGCGGATCTGTCGCAGGTTCTGCGACTACCCCTCGCGACTTCGTCCGCGAGTGCCCACTATAATAGGGCCACAGTTCAGCGAGATACCCCTAATCCTAACCGTCCTAGTCCTGGCCGGTGGTCAGCGCCGCTGCCAATTCAAGAAAGCGAGGCCAGCATCACTGCAGTCGGAGGCTGGCCAACATAAAAGCCTCGGCATCTGCGGGCCAGTTCTCTATCGGGAGGCTCGCGAATCGCAATGGTGTTGGTGATGTGGTCGACATTTTATTGCCACGCGCCTGATCCTGAATGCTGGAGGGCGCTAATAATTTGCGAGCAATGCGAACAATGCGACGAACCGCGACCGGTTTTACGATCAATCTCAATGTTGCGTGTCGCATTTCTACATAAATTTAAACATAATGTTTGTAACTGCGGTCTGCGGATGCAGAGAAAGGAGCTGGCGCGTGGAATGATGGCGGTGGTGATGGACCACCAGCATAAAATGCTATCTTCCCACGTGTAGCAGCTGTGGCCAATATCTTCGGGAACGCATGGCATACGCAGATATCTTGGTAGCACGAGAATGGCTCATGTGCGCACAAGCTAAAACAGTCTGACCTTTACAAAGACGGCAACAAATAACACATTGTGTAAAATTAAAGTTAAAGTCTTTTTTGCATGATACCTGCACAACTTGCGCGACGAGGGTCGGTCGATACCACGGTGAAGACCCGGATAATGGACAATAATAGCTGGCAAAAAATGTTCGATTCCCTGCACGAGTCTGGTCCCTAGGTGGACGGCTACGCCCGTCTGCGCGGGTTTTGATGTTCCTCTTTGCTCTCTGCCCGGGTTTTGATGTTCTTCTTTGCTGTAAAACCAGAAAGAGTAGGACAGGATGACAATGTTGACTGGAGAACAAGGATACTTATTCTTCTCCGCTTGTTTATGTTCCGTTGCGTTGCCCAGTCGTGAAGAAGAATATTTTAGGTCGAGACGCTCAACCCTGTTCCTAGGAAAAGGAAAGCGACACTCAACCCTGTTGGTTCTCCCACTGCACCCCTGCAGGCAAAGGCAAAGCCATCGAGTTTATTTTCTGTGAAAACTTCTCTTAGATTTTGGATTCATCGACGGACCGTGTACTGCTGAATCTTAATCAATCTCGAACAAAGCATCACAAGAATGCGCCGCTGTCCTAAAGAAAGTGACCAGATGAAGACCTTCTAGTCCAGTGAGACCAGCAACTACATAGAGCAGATCTAATGGATCTCGAAGACTAGATGACTTTCTGGTCTCGGTGGTGTTGTAAATTATGACTGCTCAACATCTTACCGCTTACACAGATACGCAGAAAACTAATTTTCAAAAAATGTATCAGGGTCTCTCGACCTCAAGGTGCTACTTACTAGGTAGTTGCTTGCTTTGTAAAATCGCCTAAAGTTGATGCGTTGTGAGATGATCCCGATTGCCATCAATATTACCCAAGGTCTGTACTACGGATAAATATGGATACATCTACTATCATCTTTACATATCTTTATCTAGCTCTCTAAAGTTTTTGTTTTGGTAACTACTACGCGCTGCGCCTAATCGGAGCGACGGCGCGAAATCCGAAAGAAGTTTGAAAACTGTTACTCGGGTTGTTGGTAAAGGGTTTCGTTTACGAGGCTGCTTGAGAGGACGCAGGAGTTCTCCACTCACCTCAGGAGGTAGTTTTTACATGCATCAAGAAAGCTAGCTCCGATATCTTCTGCAACTGCTCGCAGTCAGATAAGTAACGAGGAGAACCGGAACGACTTAACCGCCTTTGATCATCGTTTCGATCTAGAGACGAAAAAATACACATCGAGCAGCTGCAATACAAGTCACATGAGCTGTTACGGCACAGGCACGAGCATTTATATCAAAAATAGATCTTCTCTTCAGCAGCTTTTTACTACTGATATATCCTTGCCTTTTTTTCTTCAGCGGTTTTCACCTTCTTTTTAATTGGTACTATCTATCATCATGATCCACCTGCTCAATGAGCAAACTTTGACACTATCGGGCTTCGACATCTTCTTCTACCGTCCCGCGTCCCTGCTTTTATCTGTATTTCGTAAAGAATAAACTAGTACTTGTATCGCTGCATAGTACGGAATTGACTTGCTTCAGCAATTGTAACGTAGGTATCTGCCTCACAACCATAGTGCTTGTTCGTTCGTAGTCCTCCAGGTATGATGGCCAATGGCAATGCCGTACGTCAGTCATCGCTCGACTCTGCGGAAGCGCGCCACATCCACGAGGCGAACTTGCAAACTACTATCCGGAAGATAAATATGAAGTCGAAGGAGCGTCAGCTATACAGTTGTAGCCTAATGTGTAATGTGAAGCTCTCACACACACACACACGCGCATCTTCTTCTCTCTCGTGTTGCTGTTCAAAAGGCTCAACTTTGCCAATCTACTTCATTCGGGTGCGTAGTAAATCTGTGACATCCAAATCATCCGTAGTGCTGTGCGCATGAACATCTTGAGGCCGCCAAGCTGCAAGGCGCAACTTTTTCTTTCGATCGCTTCTTCTAAGTGCGGGCGGTAGTTTTGTTTTACATTTCCCAGCGGCAATGGGTGTAATCTGTAGCAAGCTGCTGGACGCGTAAAAAGCAGAGACAAACATCTTCTTCTGTTCCAACTCTTTTTGCTCTTCCACACTTTGCGCACACAAGTCAGAAGTCGTCTGCAAATGACAATCAGTGAGTGCAAGCCCATGCGGCACGGCGAGGGAGGGCGAGCCGAGCGCTGAATAAATATCACAAATATCAAGCCTACACTTGCTCCTGCTTCTCGGGGACTTTCCTTTCGTAGTATCGATATCGTGGGTTCTCGTGACGTCAGAGATATTCCGTCTCGGAGAAAACAATCAAAACTACGTTGCCCGTGAGACCACCGAAAGTCTTTTCGTTTTCTCTTGCTGATGCTTATACATCTCTCAATCCCAAGCGAATTGCTTATGGCCCGGTAAAACGATTTTTTGCAAGTGATTTGAAAATGTTCCTCAGCCAAGCCTCCGGACCCCCCTTCTGCATGACAATGACAAATTTTGGTAACTACATTTCGCATGCTTCTTTTATTTATTAGCCTAATAAAGGATAACTACTTAAACTACTAGCTAGCAATAGCATTTGTAAGGAACTAAAAAGGAGCTTCGCGTAGCGGTTCCATCGCGGATTTGTCACATATCCGCAATGAAAAATCCGCAAGACGCTGCAGCTTTTTCCTTACAAAGCTAGCGTAGCTAGTTTAGATTCGTTACATGAGTTGTTCAACATCTACTTTCGACATCACCTTTTTCTTTTTGCATGGCAAATGATCCTCCCGAACGATGGATGGCCCGGAGGCTTCTAAGAAAAGTTTTCAAATCGTTTCAAAAAAAATCGTTCAGCCGCACCGTACTGTTTGATGTGTGATCGACCATGAGGGTTCTTGCGGAGAGGAAAACGGATCGCGGTGCGGGTGAGCACAACCACAGGACACGGAGGCTGCTTGACGTACAGCTGATATTCATATTATACAGGTGGAAGCCTTACTCATCTGATTGATAGGCACAAGGCGTGAACAAGGCAGATCTCTTGAAGCTCGCAAGCAACAATGGAAACAAATGTCTATGTCTGATCGAGTACGTTGCCTTTTGCTTTTTCTGGCGGTTTGTTAGTACTTAAGAATCGCAAGAGGAACGCAGCTCCTGGTGGTGGTGGGCTTGCATAGGAACGACACCAAGATGTTGAATCACCGCTGCAGTTACTACTGCTACATATGTTGTAGATCACGTTAAAATTCCGATCTATGTACGCGAATTAGGCCTGCTGCAGATTGTATTCATCATCCTCTATTCCCTGCGCACGGTGAAAGTAGCAAGCCGACGCCCCACTATTGTTGGAAACGCGATTTTCCGCCAGAAAAAGTTTGGACTTAGATTGACAGAGGTGAGTAGAGACCGTAGAAATAAAGAGTTCTTCGTGTACATGCAAAAAAGCACTGGCGATCGCGAGCTTAGTTTTGCTTCAGGTTTATTCAACAGTTTAAGCGGGTTTATAAATTATCAAGCTAGTACGTCATAGAAGTATTAAGTATTTGCAGCCACTCGGAAGTCGAAAATGGAATTGATTGCCCCATGAAGAGTAAGCGCTTTCATCTGTGACTGCGGGACAAGAGCCTCAGCATGATCACACTTACATTCACGAAGAACTCCTAGGTTCCAGTGCGCTGCGGGTGCGGTCCTTGCTACATTATTATGTGGTCCTCTTGTCAATCATTTTTTCGAAATAGTGCCGTTCGGCGACTTCGCCCCTCATGTCCTGACGCTGGTGGCGACCAGCCCTGCTCGTCAGTCCCGTCCCTGCGCGTTCGCGAATTCTCGTCGTGGCTGCCAGTGTGCCTGGGACGAAGATCAACAAAAATAAAAAATCTTCAACTTGTACGACAATTTCAATTTCAATTTTATTTGCTCTTCTTCGCATACAAATCAGTGATCGATGAAACAGCAAGAAGAAGAAAGCACCGCGCGTGGCTTCTCGAGTGGAGGACGCTTGTTAGTGTTACTCGTCGTGCACCTGCGCCACTATTTACCTCCGCTACAACTAAGTACTTCTTCTGCTTGACGAGTCGCATGGGCAATACTAGCTAGGACAGTAGCATAAGGGTAAGGCTACAGCTTCAGAAGCTGCTAACTACCCCTTCAGCGTGTTGTAAGCCATGCCCAGCGCATGCAGCGCGTAACTTTGGAAACTCACTCGAAACCCGTCCGGCGCGGCTGCACGGCACGACGTGGCAAAATTACGAGAGCGCTCGCAGTCGCATCGGCCGGCGTCGGCCACGGACGCCGCCGAATATTAGAGCGGGGTAACAAAATAAAAAAAGAGGTCCTCGGGGGACCTCTTGTCCCCCCGGCCGGGTGGACAAGAGGTCCCCCCTTCTGTTGCCAGGGTGGCTGGCTCGCAGAGTTCCCCCCCGCACGTCGCCGCGCCGGCTATTTCGGGTCAAACGGTGGGGACCTCTTGTCCTGTATAGCAAACACATAGCCGATTTCTCTGCGAAACGGGGGGGGCAAGATGTCCCCCCCGTTTCACCCGAAATATCCGACGCGGCGACACGGGGGGGGGGAACTCTGCGTGCCGGACGGTCCGGCAGCAAAACGGGGGGACCTCTTGTCCGCCCGGCCGGGGGGACAAGAGGTCCCCCGAGGACCTCTTTTTTTATTTTGTTACCCCGCTCTTATAGAAACAGGCGACGCCACGACTCCCCAGGCCCCTCACTGAATCCGCAGAGGTGCGAAAATCGTGCCCGGAGTTTGTCAATTTTTGTGCCCTCGCTCATTTTCTCGCGAGCAGAGCGAGCGCCGCGCGCTCAGATATTATGGCACGAATTCGATGGGGGCGCGGGGGCTTGAAAGTGAAAAGTTAGTGCCACCTACATCCGATAATATATGTATACAACGACATAAGTACCTTCTGGCCATCGTCGTCATAATGGTCGCCGCGCGGGCCCGATTTAGAGTGTGGATGGCCGCCACGTCCTGGCTCTGGACGAAATTTCGTATAATTCTCCTTCCCACCGTGCTGTGGATGTTTCCGTTTTGACGACGACTGGGTAGCTTCGTACAGTTGCGATGGCCCACTCTCCGTAGCAACCCCACTCAAGAACCTATGATGAGAAGTGGTTTCTTAGGTAGAAGATGAAACAGGTCTGGTGCGTAGACGTAGTTTAGGTTCATTTTGGATGCAGAACCGAAGGAACAAGAGAAGCTGGAGCTCCTGCGTAGTTTAGTGCACAACGCGGGAGAGAAGCGCGGCAAGTGGTGCCCATCTAAGACTACTAGGCCGACCGCCGACCCAGCATTGTATCGGCCTTCCCACAAGCTACAGTACGGTACTAGACCAAGTATCGTACTAATGCATGAGCATGCGGCAACTCCGACACGACTGAGTTTAATTGTCACCTTGGAAGTGTAAAAACAAAGTCCTGCTGTCCGCGACCCCAAGGACTCCCGGGACAATGTTCGTATGCTCTACTGTAGCTGCATGATGATGATGATGATGTAGTAGATCAACAACTAATATTCATTGTACAGGTGCTCAGGTGTTCTACTTACACTTGACCAGATGCAAATGCTGCCGATTCTTCCCGCGGAATGAAACGTCGCCGGAGCAGAGTTCTCGTTTTTCATTTCTGGAAGGAATGCGCCGTCGTGTCAAATCATGCATGTGATCGGGATAGGCCGAGGCGGACATGAACATGATGAGGATATCATTATCACCAGCAAACAAAAATTTGATTTTGGTATCGACAAGAACCGAGTCAGTATCGAAAAAAAAGGCATCACGAGAGGAATACAACGATACATACCCGGACGAATTGGAAGCACCTTGTTCCGCACTAGTTGTATAACCTCCTCCAGCGAACTTATTCAAGGCGGAATGTTGGTTCTTGTCCTGTGGAGGTCCCTTCTGTAGTGACTGCGTCTGTTCGTATGCGGAGGATAAGGCACCGATCAGGAATCCTCGCACCGCGTAGTCCGGCCTGCTCGTGGTCGTACCAGATCCCACAGATTGCCCCTGCCATCGGCTTGGTCCATCCGTGTTTCGACCAGCACCACGGCTCCGTTTATGATCATCGGTGGATGCTCGTCCTGCACCAGTTCCGGGATATAATGCGTAGCTGTCTTGTTCAACAAAGTCGCCTCGGTTACTAGAATACGTTCGGTACTCCCAGTCTTCACGTGTATCTTCGGTCCGGGTCGTTCCTGATCTTGGAAGATTCGACTCAACCGACTGCGGGTGGACGCCGTACGACGATGAGGCTGCTCTGTGCTGCTTCGGGCGCCCCACGTCTTGCACATCTCGATCTCGGAAGGCGCTGCCATTGCGGTTTCGCAAGGCAGTCTGGTCAGATACAGCACTTTCGAGTGGTGGTCCTCGCGGAATTCCGTGTCTTCGAGACGGGGTCGAGGCATCACCGTCGTGCAGCTCGGGTGGCCGAAGCCCTTTAAAGTTCGGGTCCTCGTCTTGGTCTGGATCCTCATGCTGCCCAGGAGACGACCCCCGTCTGCTATTACAATGAAAAATGCCCCCACCCCCAGCTTGGCAGCATTTGTATTGCAAACCTTTCCAACAGAAACATTCCCCGTCTTGCATATCTCAGCATCACAAGTTTTTGATTCTGAATACTTAGATCAAATTTGTGTTGCGAAGTAGCCCAACAGCAGCCGGATCTGTTATGCACATCAAGCCACCTTGCGCACCCAGATTCTGCATCAGAAACGCTCGCAATCATTTTATGCAAGGCAAAAAGCTTTCATCTGGAAACTTTGCATGACAAACTTCTGCAAATTCCGGCGTGGGGGCATTTTTCACTGTAATATCTGCTTGTTCGACCCTGGCTGGCAAGCACGTGCTGCCTTAGTGTGCGATCCTCGTTTCCGGTTCGCGCTCGTGGCCTCGAGGACGGGGCCGCCCATTGTGGCGGTGCCTGATCGTGCTGCATTGTACCGCCACGGGGCGTCTTGGTCTTGGACTTGGGGTCAGAAGCGAGGCTGTTGATGGATGAGGGGTAAGAGCTGTGCTGTTCCCGTGTCCAAATCACGCTCGGATGATCGCCTGAGGGTGGACTTGCGTTCGCGCCCCCACGCTCCCGGTCACGGTAGTTTACAGCCCTTTCATCGTAGATTCGCACGCGTATCAAAGTGGAAAAACAAAAAATAAATAACCCGCTTCCTTATATAGAGAAACGACTCTTGATGCATAGCCATAGCATGATTTCTGTAAGCGAGTCGCGGCACCATCATATCAGAGGCCTGGCTTCAAATCAGAAGTAAACAAAAGGTGCAGACTGTGATCCTGCATCACACTGAAACGCTTCGCCTGTTCAGTTGTATGACAACAGAATTATCTGAAGGCACGTCGCTACCGGCGCTGCTGGTAGTACTAGAAACGCACATGCAGCAATGCCGACGAATGAGCCGGCGCACGAGTGTCCTGCCACAGCCCTCTTGCAGGACGTTAGCACCAGGTTGGTTGGTGTACGAAAATTTAGCGTGCTGTGCGGCTTCATTTTAATGATGAAGACGAGGCGACATTTTTCCACATGATATCGTGGCCACGGCGACCATGGTTGTGCAGGTATTGTGGCTCTCCGTGTCCACCTCCCGCATGCTTCTGGAACGAGTTGTACTGCTGGGAGTTCTTGTGCCCCTGGTTCTCGAATAGCCCCTGCCCCAGATGCGGCCGCTTGCTTTTCGAACGAGGGTTCGCGTGCGGTCCTCGCTCTGTGCCCGCTTTGGCGTGATTCGTCCTATTCGTCGCAGCTTCTCCGTGCAGCCGAAACTGAAATGCATCTTGCCCGCGCGGGCTTTCGTTCCTGTAAAGCTGTTGCTCGCGGTCTTCCCGCTGTGCATGCGGATGCGCCGCAGGACTTTCGAACCTGTTAAACTGCTCGTAGTGGCTGCTGGAAGTACTAGCGACCGGCCCGGGGGCAGTGGATGAGGCGGACCCTCCTGCTGTAAAAGTTCCTTTGTTGCTATTTTCCATTTTCTTGTGATTGCTGTAGGAAGAGGACAAGCCCCAGTTGGAGTTGCTACTTGTTTTTTTGGCTGTAGCTGCGTTCTTGTTGCCGTCCCCGTCCTTGCCTCCGAACATGACACTGCGGTTGAAATTTACTTTCACACTGGCACTGCTGCGGTTGAAATTCGGATTACTTCGGTACTCCCAGCTATCCTGGTTGCCGCCGCCGTCATTCATCCGCGCGTCCTCTGCATCTGCCGTGAGGATCGAGGATCTTCCGCTTCCCCGGGGCCAAAGTCCCGTCTGTTCGGAGGAACAATATGCAGGGGAACGGAGAGGTCTTGGGAGCTGTTGCTAGCCCTAAGAAAATGAAAAGCCGCAGTCTGCCCCGCAGATTTGCATATGTTTTTGTTTTGCTTTTTATTTGTGATGCACAAAGTACCAGTACGCCAGAAATCACTCAAGCTCGTCTCTATGCAATTGCAAGTGGTTTTGCATCACAAAACGAATTCGCGTCGGCGACTCCGAGTGTGGTCGCAGAGGATTTTATTTTTGGGCTACCACTACTAGCAGCAGTCTGGGAGATCACTTTACTAGGTTCCCAACCATACACTGGACGAAGGCGGTTCACCGTTGTTGTTGTACCTAAAGAAGGTAAAAAGGACAAGTAAACAGATAGACGATGCTGATAGTAAACCTGCAGGTGCAGCTGCGCGCGCACGGCTTCATCAAGAACAACACCACATGGAATAGCATATTGCATTCGCGCTTTTTTGTTCCCTTGCTCGTCTACTTCCATGACGAGGATTCGAAAACCACAAGAGCAGTTCGTGTGTAGCAAACATTTGCATTTGCAAGGAAATAAACCATCAAAAAATCTCTAGCTGTAGCCTTCAAGTTCAAGCACGAGCAACGACTTGATGATGTTCCTCTGCTGCAAATAGTACATGATAAGCAAAAATAAAAACCAGGCCAGATGTGGGCGCCGTCATCAAGCATCCAACAAACTGTGGTACCATCGGGATCTTGGATTGAACTCTGGACCATCACGCTTAGATCGGCCACCTCGTCCCGCTCCGCGTCGACCTTTGCCCCTCTATGAAAAACGAAAATCCCCGCTCCCTCTGCTGAAGGGTGAAACTTGTGGCGTGGTGCCGACGTGGGTTTAGCTCGTACTGGTGTGTACTACGGGAGCGTATACGAGTCCTCTACATGCTGAGCATATATAGCACACGTCTCTGACTTCGAGGCTGAAGTAGGCGGCAAGGAACGCTTTGCACTGTGCCTGTAGAATTATGCCTCCGATTGCTCCTCATGCGCCCCCTTCATGTTCGTGTATGCAACTCTTCCGGCACCACGAAAGCCAAATTGAGTGTGCGTGTCGTGGATGAGGGGGATTTTTTCTGACAATACCTTTCCCTTATTAAACACGGTAGCTGCGGCGCGATGGGCCGCACTGTGAAATAATGGAAGACCCTCGCGGCCGAAACTATCCACAAGCTGTCCGCTCTTCTTGTCGATGCAAGGCTATCTAGAAGAAAAATACGCACACCCATACTGAATCGGACGTCATATTGATGTACTTCGTTCATTTTGCATGTATCATGTTGCTTTCACAGATACAGCAGCCTGAGAGATTCATTAGCCCTTCTCCTTGTAACTGAAGGTGATTTCTGCGACTCCTACTGTCGATGACAGTGTGGGTCTTCATCTTTCACCTTGTTGTTAAACATGGATACAAAAAATTGAAACAAATTCAAATGGAAACGCAGCATAATCGGCTTGTAGAACGTCAGTAGTAAACTGAGGACCTCAAGCTCCCTAGCACGTGCGCAAAGTGAAGACGCAACCCGAGCTCCTGCATCGCTGAACAACATGGGATGGAGCCATTTTTCTCTGCGATACAAAGGTCGCCTCGGTCAGCCGTTCCCACGCGGCATTATAGCGAGCAAGCTGTTCTTGGATCGCCTCGAGTCCCTCATCAAACCAAAACACATTCGATTTGTGATACTTCTTGCTCCTGTATGCAAAAGAAGAGCGACGAAGCATCGCCTACCTTCTCATTTTATGCGTTTTTTCTCATTCAAGTAAGTCTTGAACCACGAGGTGGAAAAGGAATAAGCATATTACACGAGATTGAAGAACATCTTCTGTCGGGCGTAAGTTATCTGAGGCGGATGGGGATGGTCAACATGGACATCCCTCTAGTATGTTCTTACTTTGTCTCCTTTTCCTGCAGAAGTGCGGAAGATCAGCTCATCAAGGATTGGGAATGCGAATGGCGGCCGCTTTCTATCTTGCATGCCTGCTAGTGGCACTCGAGCAAAAAAACAAACAGGCGAAGCCCGTAAATCTTCTTCGGTGTTTTCTCTTCGGATGCAAACATGTGAAGATCGGTTGAAGAACTACAAATATGGTAAAGGAAGCCAGCTTTGCGCTTTTCTATTGCATAGAGCGTAGTCCGGTCCGTTCTCGTCGTTGTCTGCTTGCGTGAAATAATCCCTCAGATCTTCCAAGTCTTCCATTCGCGCATCCATAATCTGACAGGCGGGAAGAAAATTTTTTGCTTTTTGAATTTGATTTATTTAGAGAGGCCTGAGTGGATATTTCAGAAACTTAAGTAATATCGCTGAAAGCACATGCAAAAGCGTGCGCTGGTGCACGCTGCATTTTTATTCCCCACGCACTGCTGAAACAAGTGGCGATTTTCTATATCTGACGCATGCATGCAAATGCATCTCGCCTCGCATGCTCATATCGGGGTCCGGCCTGATATCGAGGAGAAGCTCTCCTTAGTGAAGGAGAAGCTCGCTCGGGCTTGGAGGTGGATCGAGCCCCCGTCACCAATGACGTAACGAACATCAAGACTAGAGCCAGCTAGACATATGTCTATATCAATAATGATCACCAAAATGAAATCAACGCCTGGCATGCAGCGGAATTATCGACCTCTGTTCTTTGTCAGTGTGTCAAACACCTCGAAGAGAAAAGGCTGAGGCTTCCAGATATTTTTGATGTGTATCAAAAAATTCAAAACCCAGTAAAAAAGTTATACCTGAAGTTTTTTTATCGAATTCCATCGAAGCCGTTTCTCCTTCATGAGCTCTTGAAACCGTTTGCACAGGGCGCTTGTCCGGAAACACGCAAAGATATACCTGAGAGAAATTTCAAATTCAACGCATACGGTAAGTTCGATTTCATAGGGTACGATTTTCACGCGTGTCTTCCATTTTCTTTCAATAGCAACGGCAATTATAAGGTACTAATACAGGCGTACAGGCTACAAGAGAGAAGCGCTGTGCGTTGCTATCACCTACTTCTTAAATCAGTACCCCAAATTCTTCGTGTTTTGTCGCGATAATGGCAAAGTGAAGAAGCTCAGCACTCGGAAAATGATGGGGTGAAGTGAGGAGGACACGACTTGGCAGGGTGCGGTGTCCGGAACTTTATGGAGTTGCGGAGCACGAGTTTTATTTTCGCACCGACTGCGTGACTCAGAAGCGTTTTATTTTTTTTTGTTCGTGGTCCGCTTCAGCTATATTTTTATTTATATTAGCTATTCAGTATTATTAAATCTAGAAATGAAGGCGCGCGAAATTGACATTGCCGCTACCCACAAACATGCGCCGTACTCGAGGTGGTTGACCCCAGCACCCGGTAATGTTGTTACTGTACGGACGACACCTTCACTATCGGCCAGAATCAATAAGGTGAAATGAAAATGTTTATGCAAAGACAGACGTCCTTCACCATCATCATCATCATGGGTGAGTCTGTGTCTCGTCCCGTGCGACTGCAAAGCTCTCTACTTCTAGCACTAAATGGTTGCTCCGCGGCAGATGTGCGGAAATGTCTCCAGAAATCACCTTTCATATGTTCCACCGCTGTCTTTGTCCGGAGCTGCCACGAGCCAAGAACTTTCCAAGAAAAACCAAGAGTCACAGGCTATGTATGATGCGGTTGCGGGTTCTTGTTCAATACAAAATCACTCAAAGGCGGCCCGAACAGCTTCTGTGTGCACTAGAAGTACAAGTAGAAGCACGGCGACAAGGAATGATGTGTCTTATTTTGTTCTTGATGAGCAAGAAGGAATACAGAATGTTTCCCGATCAACTTGCATTGCTTTGCAAAATTCCAGAGCAAAGTCTCCAACATACAACGCTGTGCCTATCGCGAGCCGCGGACTTTTCAACCTTTGGCTGAGTGCCCACAACTTTTAATTTTATGAATATTCAGGGCAGGTGTAGTGCAGTCATCTGTTTTTCCAACACGAGAAAGGTGAAGTGATTATCTCCGATTGACTCTCGATCTTCCTAGCTTAAGGTCCCGGAACGAAATTCTCGTGGTATGCCATGTAAAATCAGCATCGCCATGCCCGACCTCGATATGGCATACATGCGTCTCGAACTGGATAACTTCTGATGCGTCAGCCTCCGAGCTAGAAGCAATCTAAGCTGAAGAACCAACAAGGTTGACTCTTTACGATTATTATGAGCATTCGCATGGATGGAAAACAAATGAAATGAGTATGACGACCACGTCGTCGATGGTGATTTTACATGGGGATACGAGCACTTCTGGATCCAAGTACTCTGCGTCGCAATTCTATGAAAGGCAAGAATGAAAAGCGCGCCCGCACGTGCTTGCTGGGACTATCTCAGAAGTACATGCATACTAAGTTAGTCTGTTGATGGCCTCCAAGATCTGCATGCTGTTTACAGTGTCACTACAGGAGATGAAACCGAAACGCATCAAATTCCTATTTGTGTATTTTCTGCCTTAAATCACCAGTCCCGTGCATGCGCGCATACTACGGCCGTGGGTCGTTCACCTCGCGATCCCGCGCATTTCTTTCAATTCCATAACAAAACGCGCTCCTCCTGAAGTGGTATTTTTTGTAGTTTTCACATTTAGCAACTCCCTCAGTTTATTGTCAGTTTCAATACTTATCTGGTTTGACTTGCATCTTCTAGAGCGTGAATTCTTGCCTGTGGAGCGGCTGCATCAAAGTTGCGACTCAGAACAAGCTAAGCAGAGCACTAAAAAACCCAGTGACAGGAGGAGGCTTCTCCTCAAACGCGCAGCTTTCCGCCACGAAGTCACGAAATAAGAAAAACTCGTTTAGACTCAACTCAGCGCCTTCTACTTCTTTTCTTGGAATGCCTACTATGGCTTTTCTGCCCATTCTGCTTCGTTCGTGCTTGAATGAAGGGATGTCATAAATTATCGCCAAAAAGTAAAATATAAGAACAAACTGAAACAGGTTGTTTAGCAAAAATGTGAGGTACCATCGGCAACACAATGGGAGACGCTTCGACTTCGGTGCCCGGCTTAATATCAATGCGCGTAGTTCCACCAGCCTTCTGGTGGTCGTTTTGCGAGGCCGGGCCGTCGGGTGGCACATCGTCGTGCTCAACCTCATGTTCATGTGAGACGTCTTTCTTGGCTTGGTTTCTTTCCTTCTCCTCGGCCGCTCCTCGGCTACTTTTTTCCGACGTCTCTGCATTACCCGCAACTGCTTGCAGACCGGCCGGCCGAGCCCGCCAGGAGTCAGATTCGAACGCACCCATTTCACCTCCTGTTGCTGGGTTTTGTCCCTGTTGGACTTTGCTGCTCCAAAGGGCCCTCCGCTTCTGCTTGGCCACCGCTTGCGCGACGTTCTCCTTGTGCAAGTCCAGCACCTTCTTCCGCATTCTATCGGCCCAAGCGTCGAACACCTTTTGCGGATCCTTGTATGACGGAATTTGGTCTCGGTAGCTCTCGTGGGCAGTTTCCAGCGCCTCCTCACTTAGGCGCAGAAACTCAGCGTCCTGTCAAAAAATTGATCGTAAGTGAAAACGAAAAATGAAAAGAACGAATACCACCGCACTCACAGAAGAACGAGGAGGCTAGGGCTAGATGGTGGGAAGTTCGAGGCCGGCGCACCAAAAGGTGCCTTCGCCCCGACAAGGTAACGCCCTTGACTCGGAGGCAGACCACGAGGATACTGTAGCTCAATAAAAGCTAAAGACAGTCGCCACCGTGGAGGCGTGTGGTCTTGGCGCTGAGTCAGATTGAAGCTGATTATGCATTTGCCCTGTCGGCCTCGGCTGCCCAAAGAGTTTTTTGAACGTGATCTGGCCTAAAAATGGCGTGGTGCAAATCTTGTTGCAAGAACCTCACATTACTGATGCAGCATCGGACTTAGACTTTCCATTTCACTGTGCGAAATTCTTTACTTCTTATTCTTTGTCATCTTTTTCACAGTTCCTGGTAGGGGTCGTGCTCCTCGTCTTACAGTTACAGAACCCGCCTCAATCAATCTTCTATTAGTTGGGCGGCATGCGCATGATCTCGATCTGCTTCATTCAGCAGGTTAGCAGAAGCAGTCTTTACTTAAACAAAACAAATACTGTGACTACAGATCATCCTCACAACCAAAAAAACGCGTACTTTCAGGATAATGTCGTTCGCAAAGAGCAAGTTCATGACGGTTCCCGCGCTATGCTTTTTCGGAACGTTTTGCACATAAAGGACGTGCTGCTGCTTGCCTTTTTTTCCTCTATTAATCTTGTCCGTCACATTCTGGTGCAGTTTCTGGCTCTTGCTTTTTTCCGTCGTATCCTCGCAACGTATCAAACAGAAAAAAGGCCTAGCTTTTTGTATAATCAGTGATGGCATCGCCGCGCAGAGACGACGAGTAGACATGATGCAGGTACAGTCTGTGAAAGTAGTTTTCGTCACTGTGTGATGCATGTCTTTGAAAAAGAAAAAGTTTGTTCTCGTCGGTCTCGGTGCTGACCAGCAACATGCTAGGCCATTGCACAAGCACACTCGTGAGTCTCTCCTTCCGCGGTAGAGGTCAGGACATCAAAGTAATAATTGTCTGCTAGTAATTTTCTGCATCATATTCATATCTTCTTGATTGTCAGTCGTGTTGTTCGATGTTGCGCCCCGTCGGTGCACAGCCGATCCGTCGTGGGTGCCTGTCAAACTGAAAAGTGCGCCTTCCCCCCGGAGGTTCCTGGAGATTCCAGTTCGACGTGCACTAGTTCTAGTTTGGTGGGTTGCAAAGAGCTCGAAAGCGACGGCTCTATTTTCTCCCGCATGAAAGGACGAGGGCTCTTGCTTGCTTCAGATGAGAGGACGAGGCACGCAAAGCGGCTCTTCATGACAAGCGCTGCCCTTCATTTTGGGCTTTCATTTTGCAACGCTGATCATTTTCGCTAGTCTACACCGGAGAAACAAGGTGGTGCCGTTTGTATACTTCGCACGCAGAGCATTAGTCCCATCGTGTTGGGACGCTTTGCAGTTGGTTCTGGGATAGGGGCGGGGCGCAGCTTTTCAACACGATAGAACCCCCATCGCCAGCTTCCCCCTTGTCCTGCCTCCTGGTGCTGAGTAGTTTTTCATATTTGTTCTATGTGCTGTCGCCCATATATCACATCTTATTTTCCAGCGTGCTAGGCGGGCACAGAAATAAATCTTGGAATATGCAAGTGAAAGTGGTCAAGAACGATGCACAGCGCCTTGTTATTTCGTATTTCTGTGAAACTCGTGACTCTGAAGTGCTGTGCTCGCGGTGTAAAAACTACGAAATCCTCTGTTCTTGGTCGTCTGGATCTGGTGCTCCTTGGCTGTGGTATGAGCATGAGGCACGTGTGTAGTAGAAGTAGTTTATGTGAAGACTACAGCCTACGCCTACCAACATACAGATACAGTACATACCTGACAGGCGAAACAAAAGGTGGCTGTGCAGCTAGAAGAGACGGCTCACCTCCTTGAGAGTCGTCTACTACGCCCTCCGCAATCTCAGCGCCAGCACCAGACTTCGGGGCACGAGCCGCTCCGTCCGCTCTCCCGGGACTCGTTGCAGCCGGTAGACGAGTAGAAGTAGGTGAGTCTACATGTTGACCTGTACGTAGTTGTACAGCAGGAATCTCTTCTTTATCGGAATTCGGGTTGTCGACGCTAGTCACCGGCTGCTGCTGGGCGTTGTGCTCCATCTCTGCGGCTCAAAAATCTTGATGTCGATAGCTTGTTATTTGCTTGTGTGTGTTCTATGCAAAAGCGAAAAGTCCCCACCCACGAGTTGCTACGCTCTCTTCAAGCAAACCACAGCACGCTCTCCCCCAACGTCGCCATGCAGCAGCAGATCTCGCATGTGTGCGAGGTCAGGTCTCTGAGGCGGCCTCGCACAAGGACGACCAGGTACGTTTTCTAAGCAATAATATGTGCTGGTAACTACTTGTCACGGTGCTCCACGCAGAACAAGCAGATCGCACTTTTCTTTGGCGGCGCTCCTTGCTGATCACGTCGATACATAACGCTGCTGTCCTACGTGCGTGATCATCCTCACTGCATTTTCGAGATCTCATTTTGTTTTTGACGATGGAGTGCGGACGTTTTCGCTCGGGATAGTGGTCCACTGGCCTTTGGTCCGCTGGCCCTGACTCGAATTCTACTATGTCGAGTCTTTTCCAGTTGTTGCACGCGTCTCGCGTACCCGACACGACCTGGTAGACTGCTGGCTGGTGCAGCCGTTTCTTCGTAATTATCTTCGTGTGTGTCCTGCTCTCCTGTGCCTTCTTCTTAGCCGCTCGAGCTGAAGTGCCCTTCCAACTCCAAGCCACTGCAAGCGGCTTGTTTGCTGGTGCCAATCACCCAGAGCCAAAGGTGGAACGAGTAAAAGTGAAACTAAAAATGTAAAGGAGGTGGCTGGTCAAAAAGATATCAAATTCGTAACTGGTTAGAATAACAAGAGCAAGACTTTGGCACTTTTTTAATAATTTCAATTGAATCCGAAAAACGAGGAGCAACTTTTTTCAATATTTAGCTCCAGGCATTCTTGCTGCTATGATTGTTTTTCTAGTGAACCGAGAGTGGAGAGATACAGACGCACAACAAAAGCCGGCTCCAATTGGCTCTTGCTGTGCCGCCCAATCGTCTCTACCGCGTGTTCCTAAATTACATCATGCAATCAGAGTCAAAAGTGTCGACAAGAACAACTACGCGGACTAGGTTTTGCTTGGATAAATATTCATAGGGCGAGAAAATTGATAGAAATAAAGAGAAACTGATGTACAAGGCTGGTAAGCGTCTAAAATCTAAAGAAAAAACTTGATGTCTCCGCCCATCAGTCAAAAAGGTGCTGGCCCTTCTAAGTAATCCTGAAGGGCGGGCTGTTTGTTGAAGAAGGAAACTTTTTACGTCGGCCAATTATACTCAAGCGGAATACTTCTGCTAGGTTCGGTGAACAGCAAAGGGGTAAAAGTAAAACTCAAAATAATTAGGAAAAAAAACTACATAAGTCAATACTGTAAAGCGATAGAGTTTGCTTGCAGCGTCGAACGCAAGAAAGCTAACATCGGGTAGCAAACTCGAGCCCACTGGTTCTCGCGACTCCGTTCGTTATTGATTTTGACTTTCTCTGTTTCAGATACAGTTATCTAACTTGCCCTACTTCAACGTCTATACAAAGAATAGTGAAGCCAAAGAGGTTCTGGATGGCGAAAGCTAAGCGATGTTACCGCTATCGCGAATCGCCTCCAGATGTAAAAGAGCAGGATGATTAGTGTGTGAAATCGCAAGCTGAAGCTCAAGACATCTACAACTACTCAGCAACCGTCACACTCTTTTTTTATTTCCTCTGCAGGAAGCACGTTCAATAGGCACAGGTTGGTCCGCTGCCAGTACTGCTCCTGCTGGCTGCTGCACATCTTATTCAAAGCGTCGAAAAATACGAATGGCCTATAAATATCGAACAAAAGAAATTTGGTGAAAAAGTGGTTTGAAATAAAAACGCAAACGCTTGTGTTTTTGTTCGCTTTATTCGAGCTCGAAGAAGGTTCTTCAGGCGCAACGCGCTGCGGTACCGGTACCGATCTACGAGAGTTAGAATTTCTTCAGACGAGGGACGAGAGGGAAGCGTCAAATAGTGGCTCTGCGTTACTTTATCTCCGTGCTATGTTCAGATTCAATTTTGCTCAGTATATGTTGCGCATAACAATTACAACCTGCTCACCACTGCTGACACAAACAAAATGCCAACAGAAGTTCGGTCGAAGTCAATGCGCAATTTATTCAGAACAAATCGAAAAATTTATGGCAGCAAAGAAAAAATAAACGTTGACAGAGGCACGCAGCATCAATAAAAGAAAAAAATCAGCAAACTCAAAATTTAAAAACTGAATATACCACGAGTATGCTTGCGGTAAGGCGCTAGCAGTAGCACTTCTATCTACGCAACCATACTCAGAAGTGAGTGCGCAGGAGAAAATCAAATATCTATGAGTAGTTCCATGGAAGGCCGCGCAAGGACAACAGTGGGCTGCTTAGGTTTCTGCGCTGCGACAAACGGACACCAGACGAATGCTGCTTGATAGTGCAAACAAGAAACAGTAGTTTGGAGCTGAAAGGAAGGTAAAAAGTCGCTAGTCGCAGCTTTTTCAAAGTAAGTCGCAGTCGAAAAATTCAACCGGACACAACAATGAGTATCGGCTTTCTAAAGATAAAGTCTATCAAAAAGCTCCAATACCAATACCAGACCGAAGGGATTTGCTCTTCCTTCCCCGGGTGAAAGAAGGTGAAGTGATGAATGTTGTAGGGAATTATGGTATTAACAGCACACGACAGTATGAAACAAGAAAGGTCGCGTATCTCTGTGCTTGGTTTGACTTTTGGCTGTTTACTTCGTCCGGCATGCAAAGAGAAATGCTTGTTCAGCTAGTGGTCCCGAGCAGTAACGACAACAGATCCATATGCCCATTCCGCTAGTCACAACATCAACAGCAAGCACAGACGTGGCGCAGTTTTCTCCAACTTGATACAAGTGTCAATGACGTTGTAAAAGCTGGACCGATATCCGCATCCGGAAGGCGTTACTACTCAACGGTGAGCGGGTACTGGGTAGGTCCGACAAAAGGATCGAACCGGACAACAAGAAAAAGTGTTTACGTTTACGGTTTTCAGTTTTTTGGAAAAAAATTTTTTTGCGGCCACTCAGCACCACAAATTTTGATTTTTTTTTCTTGCAGCCGCGCAGGCATCCCCTTTGCCCTTTCGGGGCTCTGAAGTAGTAAAACTGTGGGGAAGCAGCTAACGCGCGGGATGCGAAAACTATGCAGCGCCGCCATAATATTGCGCCCATTCAAACTTTGGATTAGCAGCCCAGCCCCTGCCCGGGCTCCCGGGCAATGATGGCCGTAGGCTGGTGGCCCAGGGCCCCAGGCATTGGTGATGAGATCCGCCCCCGAAGGCGTCGCAACCATCGACCCCGGAGGGGGACCTGTTTGGGTGAGGGGAAATGGATCATAGCATGCTGTCTAGAGATGACGTTTACGGTTTTTGAGGGTAGTGGAGAAATCCGAGGAAAAAAGCATCACTTTGGCACCATTTCGAGGCCAAAAATTGCAAATCCCAGAAAAACCGTAAACGCCTTACCTTTACCTAGACAGCACGCTATGACCCATTTGCCCCCAATCAAACTGGGGCAAGCACGCGAGCACACTTTCTGGACAGGGAAATCGAGCATAGCGTGGTGGCTAGAGAGGGTGTTTACGGTTTTTGGGGTCGATTTTATACAAAACAACAGGTTTTCGGAGGGATGGGTCGACCATACCGCTGTGGTTAGGTAAGGCGTTATACGGTTTTTGGGGTGCCGGCAAATTTTATGCATTTTGGTACCCAAAATTTGCCAATTTCCCACATCCTCAAAAGTTCGACTTTTTCTCCAGTCATGGAGAAAATTTGGCTTGAAGTTCCAAAAGGTCCGAGATGGAAGTTTTGGCCGCACAGCGATGAATTGGTGACGAGGCCACGCAAATGCAGCCAGCTCTTAGACCGACAAGTCCGAGCCTCAGCCACTCCTCGAGGCTGGACTGTCCTGACCCGGGTCCAAGAGCCGACGTTGAGGGAAAGGCACAAAATCAGGTGGCTCCGGTGGGGGATATTCCGTGTCGCCATACCTTGCGCACTAGCTAGATCCAACCCAGTGAGCTACTGCAGAGTCCCGCAATAGCTAACAGAGTCAAGGGGTCAACTTCAAGTTCTAAAAAATGCCCTGAATGCACACTGAAAAATATTTTTATCCAAAAAACGATAAACCGTAAACGTAAACGCTTTTTCTTTCGATAGGTACTGGGTAGGTCCGACAAAAGGATCGAGCCGGACTGATTATCACAGGCTCAGGTGGATGAGGCTTGCGGCTATTAGACAGACGGCGTCGCGGACGCGTTCCTTTTTTTCTTCCCGGCTCCAACGCGAAGCGAGCTCTTGTGGCCCCGAGTGGTTCTTTTGGTTCTTCTTGTTCTTGCCTCCGCAGCTTGCTTCACAACTTCGCACGTAAGGTACTGTATCCTGCCGCGAGTCACTTAGTCGTGAAGATGATTTGTAGTATGTCCGTCGAAGTCACAACATACAGCTTTTTTTTACTTCTTCCCACAGAAAGGCGCAGCAAAGGAGCTACAGCTGGTGCTGAAACAGCGTGCGCGCGCCCTCACAACTGCTGGAAAATCGGTGGAGCAGTGTAGCAGACGTTGTTGTTGAGTATCGCTTCATCGTAAATTCGCAGGAACAAGTAGCTCAAGCGATTGTACCACATCAACAGTTCTCGTGTAGTACTAAGCAGTACTGCTCTCAACAATAATCAGGCGTCGCAGATCAAGGCGCCTTATATCGTCGCGCACACCAAACCCCTAAAATTTTTGTGAAAAGTTGATTATTGAGTTGTGTCTCCATCACGGAGTTTTGCTTCCTTTACAAGGCAAAGCCACGTCGACCTTCGAATTATTCTTTCTGGTCGGCATCTCGTTCGGTATACCTTCGACTGCTTTTTCGCCTCCTTTCTGTCTCAATGCCAAACAAGTCGAAACACGAGACGTATCGATCGAAAAGGCTGCTGAGAAAGTTGCCCTTGCCACCAAACGTAGCATCAACAAAATCTTTGTGTAGAAGCTAGCGAGCCAAGACAATGCCACACGATCTTGATGAAGATGATGCTCATACTGCGATTGTAGTTTGTATTTTAGCGGATCTTCATACGACGGAACAGAATCGTGTTTCAAATATAGTAAAAAGCAAAAGTTCCTACGTATCATATTTTTCCTGTCCCACCTTTTACAGCTACCACACAACGAGTTAAGAACTTGCAATAGGAATGGCTAGTATCAAATCGCCAATATACGCTCGTCCTTCTTTCACTCTGTTGCCGCCCTGGTGCTGGTAAATTCAAAAGAAGCAAGATGAAAAGAATCAATGGCGGGCGATGGACAGTTTGGCGCAACCCGGACTCACACACATGAATTTTCCCTCTTTATTTTTGCTTTTCATGTTCATCTGACGTCGCCTGTATGTAGTGCAGGGACCCCACATAGATATTGCGTACCTTCTGCTCAACAATTTTGTTCTGCGATGGTAATAAAATATTTAAAGTTACAGGCGAGGCGGAACTACTACACTTCATATATATTTACATCATGGCAGGAAGGAGCTCTCTGCGTCTTGTTCTTTTTCCGTGTAGTACGCTGACTCGCGGATTAAAGCGACGCACTAGCGCCACCATCTGCTGGCTCCTACTATTACACTCTCGCTGTCGACGCTCTGATGCTGATGGATGGAATCTCGTGAAAATGAAGTTTAGTACAGAAGACGTGAACAAATTTGGATCTTTTTTTTTCCCACAGCTTTGTTTCAGTAGCCGGCTTTTTGTATCAGCTGTGCTAGTCCTAAAGTTGTCGATGCGAGTCTCTCTTTCAGGGAAAAGACAGCATCAAACATGGTAAAGTACTGAATAAAAATCGCGGCACGTACAACACTGTCTGTTTTCGTCTTGAAAGTGGGGCGGAGACGGACTACTTCCTTTTTTTTTCTGCTCACCACAAGATACACGCAAAGCGCAACACACAGCTTATCCCAAACCCGCCCTCGTCCATCGGTCATTGCCTGTCGCGAAAACGTAGTACGAAGCTGTGCGCGTTCCAAGCTTGCGTGTATTTGTCAACAAGTGGCTTTGTCGTTCCCTTCCGGTAGCATATCAGGCTTTCTTTGACTGCGACTGCGATCCACCCGCCCAAAGATTGGAACAGTTTCTGTCTTTCTGGTCCTCGTCCTCGTGCAGGAAGTACTACAACGAAAGGAGCAGCGCTCTCGTTATAGCGACATGCACGACCCCCGCACAATCGTGTCACAACGGCCGCGTCAGCTTGCTGCGGTTCGAATTCGATGAAAAAAAGATAGAAGCTACTGGAATCCTCCGAGCTACTCCATACTTAGTTTACGTGCATCTGTTCTTGGCTCTGTGTCTTTTCGGCGGATCACTTTCCTATTTGCGGAGTTTATCCTACTACGTAGCAATGCTGGTCAACAACATCGAACTGGTGAAGCTCCAGCTGAAGCGGAAAGCAGGAAGCATATGTCGTTCGTTCTCCGCTTTCTTTTTATTGTAGTGCTGAAGACGTTAGCCCGACGGCGTTCCTGGATGAATCGCTGCAGAAAAGATAGAACGACGAGCTGGCGGCTTTGAAATTTTTCTGCTCGTTTTTTATTTCCGTTTTCTGGTCCACCGTGTTCTGACGACTGACAGGCTGGCGGAGATATAACAGGTACGTTGAACCCGTGAAAGTCGCGCTGCTAAAGCGAAAGAAGTACTTACTACCAGCGCAATCTTCATCTCATCCCGAACCAGCACGAGCGGGCAACAGTTGCGACGAACACGAGCCGAATCCCACCTTAGCGTCCGCGGTGGTGCCACGCAAAACGACTGCGTCTCGGTCTTTGAGAAATTTTCGCACATCACCGTTCTGGAGCGCTACTTCGTCACGGCCCGCCCAGGTGAGTTCCAGAAGACACCCGCGCTCAGATTTTTCCGGACCCGATATAGTCCCTGTACCAATCAGGTCGCCTGATATGATACTACGTGAAAGCACCTTGGTGACATCGTATACGTACTTACAAGCTGTGGCTTTGCGTGTTGTTGCTTTTGCTGTGTGTTCTTGTCTTACTTCTGTCCTCTTCTACTTTATGATTCTTGTTGGCATATTGTTATTGAGATAATTCACGCTAGCTCTATGCTGATCCTGTTTTCAGAATTGCGTGGTGTGTACTCTACTTATGTTTTGTATTTCTGTCATGCCCGCCCCCGCCCCCCTACATCCCCGATTTGTACGTATGCGCAGGTGCGTTTTAGTTTCAAAGTGCATAGGTTGCATGTTGCAGCCATTCGAGGCATGGTGTGTCAGTTGCTGCGCGAGGGACCAATACATATACTTGAGGTTCGTGCGAGTAACCACTGTTTCGCTAAGGCCTCCGTCCGTGGTTGGCACTGCAATCTCCGCCGTCAATCTGACGTCAAAGTTTCCCCGCGCGCCTTCTGGTTGTCGCAGATAGGGCAAGGGAAGAGGGTCCGTCTGCGGTGGAGTGTATCACATTAATATAATTTTCAAGTCGTCACGACCATGCTACCATGGCGTGAATTAAAATTTCTGGAAGTCGAAGATCTTTTTTGCTATATCATGTATCTGCCGGCGCCGGTAGGAGCACGCAGCAGGAAAAGCCGAGACGGCCACAGTAGCAATTACTTTTCATTCCAAACAATCGCAAAAAGAAGTGGCCACCTGCTTCTACCCATGAATACATCAGCAGCACATCCTTGTTGTACTTTGTACATGGGCGGCTTTGTAAAAATCTTGATGTTTGATTCAATGCGATAACGTGGGGACACGATAGGGCTCAAGCGCAGCCATGGGAACGATCCAGGGGGAAATAATGGTGCCAAAGTTTTTTGCCAGGAAGGGTCCAAGAGGCACATACTCCCACTTTTGCAGGTCCCGCGCGGACCAATCGTTGAGCAGAACCAGGCCGAAGAGTCGTTCCTCTGCTTCCTGAAGAGATAGAGTCTCGCCTAGAGCCATAGGCTTTCCGCCGATAAACGCACCCACCTCGAGCTCATAGTCAATCAGCTTCGAGGGTGCCCATTCCGGAGGTCCGTGGGGGGGAGCGTCTTTCGGTAGAACCTGACCAGAGGGCCGGACCACCGGCGTCCCGGATATTTTCACGGAAGAGGCCCGTCCGTGGTACCCTACCGGCAGATGCAGCCAATTCGGCAGCAGCGCATTTTCCGGATCCCGAAACATTTTCCCTACCTGGAGTTGAGGTGAATGCAGAGGAGTAATCACAGTCATTTTTTCAAATCGCATTCCATGGATTTTCTCGACTGTATCAGCGACGTAGTTTGAGCTTTTGTCCTGGAGGCGCTGCTGACTCATCGTTGTAGCGAACTTGGCGAGTTAAGAATAGATACTTCTTCGTACAAGTGTCGTGTCAGTCTTCTAGATGCATCGCGAACCTATGGAACAACTGAATCTGAGAATCTGAAACAATTCAAACAACATAGGAATAGGGATAGGGGTGGACTACGACTAGTTCTTCAAGAAAGAAATGAAGATGAATCGATGTTAAGACCGCGTTCTTGTCCGCGGCCTGTCAACATAAAGTAGCAGGTCTGCGTTGTCTTACGTTGGTTGCGTGGTCACGGGAGGCGTAAAAGTCAGTGTAATCACCGATCCGGCACGGCAGATGCATTTGGACACTAGTGCGGTCGATAAGCAGACCCTTGTCTGCGTGGCTCGCAAGGAATTCTTCGTCACCAAAAACTTCTTGTTGCAGCAATGCTCGGAACCCATCCCAAGCTGCCTTGCCCTCACTCATGAAGGCCTGTAAATCCTCGCTAAGCAGAGTGGCCAGCCCCGGCGGCGCTGCCCCGTCTCCGCGCGCTTGCAGAATGGTGCGCGCCAAGTACTGGCAGTCCAGCACCTTGCTGCCAATGGCAACGCCGATTCGGGTCGGTGTGGTGCTGACGGCACGACCGCGAACATCTTCCGCGCTGGTGGTGCTGAAGACCCCGTATGGTAGATTCGCTGGCCCGAAAGCGTCGGAAGGAGCCACATCGCCAACAGAAGAAGTTCCACCTGTCGTCAGACCCACCAGCTCCTTTGCCCGTGCCGTCATTGACGCCATGGCTCGACGACCCGGAAATAAGACTTGCTCAGCCCGGAGCTGCAGCTTGAGGGCCCCGTGCTCGTTCCGACCTCCTCGTCGTTTCTCGTCTTTACTCTTGGTATTTGGGTCGAGCAAGCTGAAGCAGCTAGTGGTGTGAATACAACGCCTTCCCCTACAAGCGGTTATCGTTGTGGCTCCGCCACCTCGTCCGCGGGCCGTTGTCCGACACGGATCAGCTCTTCGATGTGATTGGCCACCGGAGCACTGTTTGAAACGGAGCGGCGTTACGGTGGGAAGTGCTTGCACAGTGACGACCCTAAATCTATTTACCAACATTTTGTGCCCCAGTGGGACGGGGTAAAAATAAGTTTGCAAATCTTCTGTCGTGCTCGTGTCAGTCCTGCAAGTACAAGAACTACCTCCTCATTTTCATTTAGCAGCTGAGATGCATCGAAGTAGCAGTAGCACCAGCAGTAACTGTAACAGTCGATGGTTGGAAAACAAAAGGAACGACGCACGGAAAACGCTGTGCGAAATTTTTTGCAAACCTTTCTCTTGGGCAAAAGAAGTAGTGATCATGTGAACGTTCGTTGGAGAGCCGTGCCGCCAACACAAGGTAGAAAAAAAGAAAACAAAAACATGGCCACTCTCTACGTACTACCAAATCCATTTCGTATCGGTCAGAAACAGAATAATTCTGTAAATAACACTCTGAATCGACTATCAATAAATTGACCCACGAACGAATTAAACCAGAATCATGCACTCAAAAAATTAAGACATAGATACAACGAGGATCCTTCAAGAATCTTCGCCTGAAGAGGCTGCTACATGATAAGATAACCAGAACAAGACAGCGTCGAAATTACTGCCCCTTCAAGTGCTTGCAATTGCAGCTACCTACGAGGCGTCGTTTTTTCTTTTATCATCAGGCTCGCCTTTCGCAGTTCGGTGGTATCTACGAGTGCTAGAAAAAAAAGCATATCCATATATAAATAGACTCAGATGATGAAATTCAAATGCAACATCAACAGCATACAATTAAGTACAGAATAAAGCATCCGTGCGATGCAAGACAAGGAAGAAATATGACCCCATCACGGAAGTGCGAAAACCAAGAAATACGGCGCTTCTTCATCCCATCTTTCTGTAATGTAAGAATAGTTCGTAAATTTATTGCAAGTCAACGAAACGCACGGCATGCGCATGACCTGCGAAAACGAAATCCAACACCGATCTATGGGATATCGATATTGCGAGCAATATTAAACCAAAGACGTCCACAAAATATTTTGTAAACGCTAATAAATTCTTTCGTCATCTCAACAGCGTGACACTTTTTTTTTCGACGAGTTTCTTGCGCTTGTAATGTTAGTGATTGCAACTAGTAGCCGCGTCCGCGGGGGTAGTGAGATCAAGGCGGATTCTTTGGCTGCCCGATCCCACTAACTTTACTTCTGCACTGCTTTCGCGCGTCCCCGATAGCGAAAGAGCTGCGCTCTTTGCCGCGAGCGTGCCATCGCGTATAACGTTACCCCACATGGTGTCGGGGACGGTAGATATCACGGCCATAAGTCGCCATCTTTCTGTTTTCAAAACCCGAAAACCTTTCCCGCGGGCCATGGCCTCCGCCAGGGTCGGCCCCTTCACCGCCCCACATCGGGCCCATAGCATGCGGATTATCTTTCTGCCTTTGGCGGCATTCGCGTTTTTCGATTTCTTTTGTTGAAGAACAAAAGTCGATCTTTTTGGCTTGCCTCGCGCATTACAAATGCCCGACTTGGGTGGCCGGCTTTGCGGGCCTTCAAATGTGGGCCAAAATGAGGCCCATGCCATGCGGCTTCGCTTTCTTTTTCCCGCCGCAAATTTTTACGCGTCTCTTTTTGGGCGCCCCAAATCGGCGGAAATAGGTGCGCTGGGCGCCTCAGAAGGGCGTCACTTTTGGTTTTGCCGGCTCCCTTGCGTCTTTTTATAAGTCGGCAATCGATAGAATTCGCCCGAGCTTTTTTCTTTTTGACTTCGAAGCCTCGCCCGATTGATAAATTGAATTTTTTATGTCCAAAAACACTTCAGGCCGATTGAAAACTGTCGGTCGTTTTGCCTGTGGCCTGCCTGGCAAAAAAGCCGCTAGATTAGAACGTTCGTGACCTCACTACATATGAAATTCTCGGCAGCTACTTCACCTCGGCATACTTTTATTTCCAATCAATTGCAGGGTTGTTGTACCAGGGCACCACGACCCTCCAGCAAAGCACTCTCACTTGCTGAACTAGGGAGGAGATTGACGAGCACAACTAACTCGTAGCCATTCCAATATATTGCCAACTTTAGTAGTACGACTGGCTCTTTCATCATCAAATGAAATTCGAGGCATACCCCCTTCGTGATTCTAGTGTGTTTTTGAAGAGTGCTGTCGTGCTCTGTCATCAGCAGTTGTTTTAGCCATAAAGATCATACTTCTCTGGGCAGTATTAACAACCGGACCCGACACCGTGACTGACTCTGAGTCTGACTTTACCGTAACAGAACAGGTGCAAGTGTAGGAGCTGCGCATACTTCTACTAACTTCTATCAAACACTTCCACTTTCAAAGCTCCAGGTGGACCGGCTTCTTTCCGGTCCGAGTCCGCAGCGTGGCCAGGGTCCGCGGGTCAGAGGGCGTGTAACGAACCGTGACCCAGAAGTGGTGCAGCAGCAACTTCTGCCCGGGCTCTGCCCTATGCGAGTGCCAGGCTTGAAGTCGACAAAATTGAAAAGTAAAAGATTTGTAAATGCATAAAATGCAAATGGACGATACCAGTCGGACCCACAGTTTCTAGTCGGCGCATGACATAAACAGTTTCTAGTCGGCGCATGACAGAGTTTGAACTTCCTGACATCTCGAGCAGATCATCTGTCATGCTGTTTAGTGCAAGAAAGCTTCCGTCTGTCATGCTGGTCAGCAGCCCAACTCTTGAGGACCCTTAGCGGGACCAACATAATCTGCCTCCCTTGCGTCCTCTGCAACGGCGTCACTCTCTGCGTCGCGTCTTATGCTGCATCACAGAGCATTTCATCTTTGTCGATTTTATCCGGACACGCCCATATGTTCCGATCTGCGCGTAAAATTCGTACCAGCACGTCCGCCGCTGCTTGCTGTCGCGGGCGTTGTTGTAGGGACTCTATGCATCGCAAAAGGCTCGCACTAGTAGAAACTGCATTACAAATAAAAATCTAAAGTTTTTGAAGTAGAGACCAAGGACGGCGGGGCGGGAGTTAGGTGGTGAGTGGCGGAGCCTCTTACTCAGTCCCTCGATAGACAGGAGCGGGCTTACATCTTTTCGCAACCTGGCACACGACTAGGAAGGAGCAGTGCGGTCGCCTCTTAGGCCTGAAAACAAGCCAGAACCCGAAACCCGTTTATGTATTAATAGGCTTCTTGTTCTTACAAAAATGATCTCCGTTTTTATGTTGTATTAGAATTAGTTGTTTTCTTGCAAAAATGATCTTACAGGAAACGTAAAACTTCTCATGCAGATTGGGGTAAGAAAGTGGATCTTTACTTTCACGCAGTATTGCAATTAGAAGTACGAGTGCGATACCGATAGTTTTGCAATGCATAGATTCGCGAGCGCGACGATATCGTCCCGGTCCCAGTAAAAGAGCAGGGTCTCCGTTTTCCGTTTGCGCGGGACCTGCTTGATCCATTGCTGGGCCTGGAGTGTTGCGAAGGGGGAGCAGAACAACTTGATCAGAATGCCCGCCGCGCGTTTTCCGTAGCCGTGGTCCTCCCAGTCCAGGTCCACGCGCAGCTCCAGGGGAGGGCTCTCAACCTGGAGCCACCACTTCATGGCAGGGTAGTCGTGGATGCGGTAGGGCTGCGCGGCAATCCGGGTGGGGTCCGTCACATCCTCGACGCGCGTAAAAAACAAGCGGTCGCGCTCAAACTTCGGATGAATTTGCCGGGGCGGGGGCAGCGGTGGCGTTTGCCGCGTGCCGCAAATCAAGTTGTACCCCTGTGCACAACAAGCCGCGTCGAACTTAGCGCCATTCCAGTGCACGTGCCCACTCGTCGACGACAGGGAACATCCAGCTGGAACAAAGCACCAGCCCGTGCTCCCGGTTTGGCAATTATTAGAAGAGGAGTCTCCCACGGCCATGGTCGTTCCCCATTTGAAATGCTCTCGCCCACCGATGCCGTTGCTATGAGGTTCACGCAGGTACGGCAAAAAGAGAGGCGCCGTCAACGCCATCCCCAAACCCACCTCCTTGCACTCAACTTTGGTGATTCGCTCTTCTCGCTCCGCATCGCGGTAACAGCGGACGGGCTCCGCGGTCACCTTGGTTCGCGCATGGTACAGGGAGTAATCACGGTGGAAGCGCTTCACGCACAACACCTGGAACGGCAGGCGGTGGCACCGTGGATCCAGAAACATCTCGTTGGTGGGCGCACCGCCCGAGTGGGTGCCACCCCGGAAGTGTGGCCGCCCCGCGTCTTTTGGTCTGGTGGACATGCTGCACCCGAAGGGAACTTCTCCCCAACCGCCGGCATCGTCCCGGCAGGAGGCGGTCGGCCCCGGGCCGGCCGGGTTGGACGCGAGCGGCTGCTGGTACGCGAGATGCCCCTGCACGTCGCGCAGTCGGGCTACGCCGGAACGCAGCTCCAGCCGGAGGTAGCGGAGAAAGTGTATCGCCTCTTCGCAATGATCCACGTCCGCGATCGGCAACCCGAGCAGCTCCGGGGGACACATGGGGTACCCCGGCGTCCCCAGGTGGTAGGTGAGCCGCATTCGGTTGGCCTCCGCACGGTACTTGTGGGAGACGAAGGTAACGACACTGCTGAAACGGGTCTCGAGCCCCTGGTACTTGCCCAGGGCCTTGAACGGCTGGCACTTGTGGTGTTCGTAAAAGGACATTGCCACGCAGGCCGGGTGGTCCACGCACCACTGCAGACAGGCGTCGTAGTCCGGGGGAAAGAAGGACACGTCCCCAGGCTGAATGGGAACATTGCCATCCCCCGCTTCCAATCGCCGCCCCACCTGCCGTTCCCCGTCGCCCGCACGCAGAATCAGCTCGGCGCGGTAGGCAATGGACCCGGAGCACGGGGCGTGTCCCGGGGTCTTGCCAATAATCCGAATCGAGCTGGCAAGCACCGGCGTCGCGAAATAGACGACACGGGCCTCCTGCTCCGGATCGGACCGGCAGTCCATCCCGGTTTCCAAAAACGCGCCCTTATCCACCTCCCGGAAGCCGTGCAAGCACACGCCCCGGCCCATCGGATCGCTTCGCGTGCATCCTGGCACGTACGCACCCATAGCCAGATTGCTTTTCGGTAGGTACTGCACGTAGATCCGGGACACCCCTTGCGTGTGCGCCGCCCGCGGTTGCAGGACTACCCCCGCGACAAACAGGTCGCGGACATCGTTTCCAGCGGCATCCGTGGGTTGGACCTCTAGCTGGAGGACATCGTTGACGGCTTCGTTGTGATTGTTGTAATCGTAGTTGCAGAATCCCCGTTGCCACCAGTGCGCGTCGCCCGGCGCGGCGTCATACAGACCGGAGCTGACAGCCCTGCAGGCGTCGTGTTCGGAAGACGCGGTGGAGCGGTCGATGCTTGGTGTGTTGGTCAGATGGTAGCCGCCCTGGTTCTGCTCCAGAAACGCGGTCAGTTGGGTTTTGCTCTGAAAACGGAGCGGGCGGGCGGGGAGCAGACGGGCTCGGCAGGCGTCGGTCATGAGCAGCGCCACCTGCGCCTCGCGCGGGACGAGGTCCCTCACCCTGGTGGAGGGCACGGCTCGCCGGGGCCGGCACAGCCCCCGCGGCGGGGAGTACGTGCAGCCGTCGATTTCCCACCTGACACCCCCGCACTTCGGTTCCTGCGCGCACCATTGCGCGCACTCGCTCCATGGCCAGTCCCCAGGCAGAAACCCAGACCCGTCGGCGCTCACCCAGGGAATGTAGTCCGTTTCTGCAAAGTCCAACTCGACCATTTCGCTGCACTCCAGGCGCCTGGGCGTCAGTGCGTGCTTGTGAAACTGGAAGTGGTTTGCCGCATCGGGGGTGTGCCCGCCTCCGCTCACGACACAACGCTCATACACCCAGACACCACACATCGTCAGACCCTTGTTCGGTCTTGCACTCGTGGTCGTGGGCCGCTCCAATTGGATTTGCGTCACGCGCTTCCCGATTGGAACCCAGGTGCCCGAGTTTTGCACACGAAAGGGCACCGTCGACTCGGCTGTGGACGAGCCGTTCAGTTTGATGTCAGCACCAGAGATGTGGTCGTCGTAACCCGAGTTGCTGCCACCGGTTTCCCGGCGAAAGATGACGAGGCCCGCGATATCGAGAGCGCGAGGGAACTCGAGGCGCAGCCATTCGTTCTGATTGTTGATCCCGGTATGCAAGCAGGTGTGCCCCCCGGTGGTGCCACGGGTGGTAACATCCCCGTATTCGCGCAGCAACATGTTTTGCGGTCCTGCAGAGGTTGCACTCAAGAGAGAGCTCATGGAAGGTGTGATCCATCGGGGCACCAAGAAGCGGGCAGCTTGCCGAAGGGTGGTATCTTCGTAGATCCACGCGCCACAAACAATCACGTACCACTTGTACGTGATGCGAAGAGAGAAAATGTCGCGGTCGATCGGGATCCAGGTGCCCGACTTCGATATACTGGCCGGCGTCGACAGCACTGGCACGTCCGTATTGTCGTTCAGGTAAATGCCCCTGCCATTCAGCTTGTCCGCGTGTCCGTGCGTGTCATCCCGCTTGAAGAGCACGACCCCGCGCACCCGGTGAGGCATGCGATCCTTAAACTTAAATTCCCACCACTCGTCCACCGTACCATGCGGCGACTGCAGGTTAGAATGAAAGCAGCGGTGCATGCCGTTTAAGACCGACGTTAGATCGTCCGCTGCGCGCTCCAGCGGCTGGCGCGCATGAGCAGTGGCAGAGAGAGCAGAACTGCCGTAGGCGTCTAACTCCTCGATCGGGACGCGCAGCAGCGGATGCGCGAGGGGCACCGGGCGCCGCAGCTTGTCAATCCGAAACTCAGACGGCGGCGCCACGTACAGTTGCGCACGGCATGCGTCCGTCATCACGAGGGCAACTTGTCCGATGCGAGCCGACGCCGCACGACTGCTCGCCGCCTGCCGCGGGCGGCACACCCCGCGCTTGCTAGGGTACGAGCAGCTGTTCACCTCGTAACTGACTCCGCCACAAAGCGGCTCCTGTGCGCACCACTGCGCACAGTCCGGCCAGCTCCAGTCAATCCCCGGCAACGTTTCCTGATCGGAGTTCACCCAGAGGAGGAAATCGGTGCCAGAAAAGTCCATCCCCGCTTCTTCGTATACATAAAAAAACCACGAGCATCCCCATCCATCTTTTGCATGACAAAAACTGGATTTTATGCATGTTTCGCATGACAAATTGGATGGGAACAATGGCTATTTTGTTGTTGTGGATACTTCGACGCACTGGTCTACGGGAGAAGTCCGCGCGCTGCTCAGGGTCTGGAACGTCGCGTCCGGGTCGTAGATGGAGTCATCGACGCAGGCCGTTGCGTGGGGCGGATCGGTCCACGCACGCTCGTACAGGTGCGCCCCACAAATAACTTGGATATCATAGGCACCGCCGTCGGAGTATGCATAAGTACTTCCGTATCCCGGATTGCGGGGGCTTTTGTCGAGGGGTTGCACCACGTACACGCGTTTGATAGGCTGTTTTTTTATCATCTTGCCCAGGTCCAGCGGAATCTCGGTGCCGCCCTCGGTTCCCTGACCTACGTCCCCGAGCTGAATGTAGTCCTCACCCTCCGCCATGGTTCCGCCGACCAGCAGCGCTTACAGCTCTGCCTGGATAGCGGCATAATTAGCAACATCGTCCTCGTCGACCGTAATCGGGGGATCCACCCAAACGGTGCTTTTCCTCATCCGGTAAATCAGATCGTCGTCCCCCACCTCCCGCGCAAACAGGTGGAGAAGCGAAACGTGCCGCGGCCCCGCGGGCGTGGAGTGCGGGGCCAGGTCCGCGAAAGAGATCCGCCACCAGTTGAGCCCCGCCTCCACCTGGGTAGTAGCGGTTGCGCCGGTCCGCCAACTATGACAGCACTTGCCCGGCCAGGCCGTACTTACTTTCCCCGCTCACATAGGTCAGCGGGAGCGTCGGGAGCTGGCTTGCGTAATCGGATTGCGTGCTCGACTGAGCAGCGGTCAGGAGATTGGGTGCAATCTGGGTGTGCGCGCGGTGCCGTAGCCACCACGCGTACGGCGTGACAGCACAGAGCGCGTTGTGGTTGTTCACCTGCCAAATGACTAGGTAATTACCGGACTCAACATGGAGAGCCGGTTTAAACTGGATTGCGACGGAGTACCCGGCGGCTCGGCCACTTGCAGTAACCGCGGACAGGGAGGCAAGCGTGTCGCCAGGGTGCAGCACCAGTTGCTGATCGGACGCCGTGCCCAGGCCGATCGCCATGGTCCCCACGTTGGCATACGAAGTATCGTCGACGGTATCAGGATCAGGATCAGGATCAGGGGCGGGCCGCACGTGCAACACGAGGCCGCTGAGAGCGACGCTGGCGCCAAAGTTCATCCGCCAAGAGTTGGACGCCCAGGAGGAGGAGGACCAGGAGGAGACCTCCGTGGGCTGTTCGAAATCCACCACGAAGCCGCCCAAGCGGGACGCCTTCCCGGAGGCGGGCGGTCGCCAGATCACGAAAGAGCGGCCCTCTTTCCCGGCGCAGTCCGCCCGAATGCGCTTCCACCATTTTGGAATTTTGGTACCATCTCCGGGGTAATGTGCCGGGTGGGTGCCCGAGTTCGTGTTGTATTGGTACATGCCGCCCGGTATGGCGCCCGAGCCGCAGTTGTTTGCGCAGCTGTAGCTGAAATCGTTGCACACGTTGACATTGGTACAACCGCCACTGGGCGTGCACAAATCGTTTGTCACGCCCACTTGCAGGGGCACGCCGTTCCTTTGAAAGCTGCTGGTGCAGCTTGTGAAATCCTCGGCGCCAAAGTTCTGCGCCCAACACTCGTTGTTCATGAACATGTCGATCCGCGTGAAAGCTTTGGGCGAGGCGCCCTGGAACCACCGCTGTATGTAGGGGTGCGGGCCGGTCAAACCGTCGATGCCCTCTATTTTTGCAGTGAGCCCGGTTTTCTGTTGTTGATCCGTCTGCCCGTAGCCAGGGTTGGACACCACCCACGTGGGCGCATTGCATTGCCCTTCGTCGTTTCCAGGGAAAATACCGGGGTAAGACCCAGCCTGAAGACCGGACACAAAACCGGCAATATCTAGCGGCTGGCCCACCGGCCTTATCCCGGTCCCTAGAGGACCCGACGCGACTTCGAAGCATGAGCGTGGACGACCCCCCCTTTCACGCTCCTCTGTATCGCATGAACAGCTGATACAAGCATCAACACAAGAGAAGCCTGCGCATCAGAAGCTTTCGAGCTTTTTACGCGCTCAGTGTACGTAGTACTGCTCAGGCTTCGGAATTTGTCATGCAAATCACGCCACAGAAGGCACCGCACCAGATGGAATGGGGATCATTTTGCATGACAGATGCGGGGAACGAGGGGGGGTTGATGTGCACTCTCACACGAAGGCAATCTGTGCCACATACAACCAGAACCCACAGATCGTCCGCCGGCCCAGAATTTGGAGCTTGTAGGCCCGCTTGTTCACCTATGGAAGGGTCAGGATCGAAATCGACAAAGTTGAAATCAAACCAATACTCTGCAAGACATAAAACCCAAGGAACAAAGTGCCTGTCGTGCAGGGATGGCATCAAGTGGAGCCGATTGTAAGAAGCCTGCTCAGGGATAGAGATAGAGCCGCTAAAGTAGCACGACAGCAGCAGCCCTCTTTGCCCAAGCAGCATGACAAATTGAAATTGGAGCTGGATATTATAACGCTTCCAAAATTTGTCATGCGCCGCTTAGCAACTGGGTTCCAACTGGTATGCATTTTATGCATGACGCGTTTTTTGATTTTGTGTTCAACTTCGTCAATTTTTAGCGTGACGATTCCATATCACCGGAACCCAGGTGCCCCAGACGCCAACGTCCGTAGGGAACGTGTCGTGGTGGTTCGGGGCGGTGGCGCTATCCTGTGAAAAAGTTAAAGCATCGTAGTAATTTTTGCAGTCATGCATTTACAAACTTTTTCTTGAGGTACATCCGCGTTACAGATTTCATTTCTCATGCTAAGAAATTTTGCTTGTCACGCGATCATTTTTAATAGTGCGATGCTTTTGTAGAGCATAGGCACCATCCAAGTACAGTTTCACATCGGCCCAATTGGAGCCAATCGTTCCATCGCGGTTGGAGATAACAAAGCCCGCGACATGCCGCTGGCGCGCGTCCGAAAATTCCACTGTCCAGCCGTCACTGCTGGAACCTCCGTACCAGCAGAATTTTGGAGTGTCGTAGATGTCTCTTGGTGTCGTGTCTCCAACGGCCCGGGTGTCGATTGGGTTGCGTCTGGAACCGGTTGGCCCTTGGCCTATATGATTATCGCCTGTCACAGAAGCAGTCAGCGACGCCGGATCGACATAAGTGATGCCCGCGCCATACCGCGTCGCACTGAGTTCAGAACTATCTGGCAAGGACTCGTACAGCCAGAAGCCGCAAAGTTGCATAGCATAGGCGGCGACCAGTTTTATTTTCCAGACCGACTTGTTGATCGGGACAAAAGTGCCACTTACAGATACTGAACTCGGCGCCATTATGGAAGCGTCAGGAACGAAATCGACAAAGTTGAAAATAACAAAATCTTTTTTGTTTTTGCATGCAAGAAATTTGCATGAAAACAGGAACCTGTTAGACTTTGAGATGAAAGTTGAAAATTATAAAACTTGTGACGCATAAAATGCTGCAGCGCAAAGAATGCTTCTATTGCAGAGGACGAAAGAGAGGTAGATTGTAGTGCTGGCAAGGGTCATTAGTTGGGCTGCTGACCACTAGCATGACAGAGGCAGGCCCTCTTGCGCTATTAAACGGCGCGACGTATTTGCTTCAGAGGCTAGGAAAATTTGTCATGCGCCTGCTAGAAGCTGTGTGCTTAAAAAACGGGTATCGATTTGATGCATTGCAAATTATTTCAACTTTGTCAACTTGGATTCTGACGCTTCCATAGTCTTCGTAGACTCCGCCGTCGGGCTGTCGTTCAAGTAAATGGAGGCGCCCTCGATCGGCCATATGCATTGCAAACATCTCTGGGTCTGGAAGAGTTCCTCAAACTTTTGATGCTCATCCTCGAGCAGACAAAAAATCTGTAATTGTATGAGTTATGATTGCCAAATATATCATGCTGCCAAATCAATACTTGCTTGCTACACAGATAGCAAAATTCTCATGCGGGGTAGGCACTGAAAAGCCTTCGCAAAGCTTGTAGTAATGCTGCGCATGCATTGCAGGCAATCTATCTGTTACAGAAGATGCATGACAAACAAGCGCACCTCTCCAGACCCAGACTACATATTTGCATTTGATAGGATACCCGTGGTTGTCAGTGTTGTCCCGCTTGAACACGGTAAACCCAGTGACTATGGGAACGTCAGGATCGAAATTGACAAAGTTGAAGTAATTTCTCATGCACATAAAGATAAAATGCATTCATAGCATGATACGCCTGTCTTGCAGGGGTGGCCGCGGCAAGTGTGGCCGATTGTAAGCCTGTTCGGGGTTTGCGATGCAGCTGCGAAAGTAGCACAGGACAGGAGCCGTTTTCATCGGTGCCCACACAGCATGACAAATTGGATTGCAATTATGCTTCCAAAATTTGTCACGCGCCAGTTAGAAACTGGATGTGGGTTCCGACTGGTATCCATTTTATGCATGACAATTTTATTTATTTTCGACTACTTTAACCTTGTGTTTGTCAATTTCGATCCTGAGGACGCTCCCATAGTGATGTGCCTCGGCTTTCGGTCTCGGAATTGCACGGCCCAGGAGTCTAGGTTCCAGTGGTAGCAAACCGTATTTCCGCCCTCGGGTTTCTGCGCACTTGTGTCTCCCTCGAGGCGTGCGAGCGGCAGGCTATGGTGACACGGGTCTGGGTTTGGATGTCCGCACGTGCCCCAGGTACCGTCGGTATGCATTGCAAAGATGTTGTCTGGGCGGCCTTGTGGAACAGTGCAAGATATGTCCACCCGCTCGCCTAGAACGCAGTCATGCAGGTTACTCAAAGCCCCCTTGTTTTGTCAACTACATGCAGAGTTTTTCATGCTGTCTCGTAGCTTGAAAACTTGTCGCGCTGAGGTGTCAACTGATACTGAAGCGTCGTGGTGATCAATATCTTCCCAACAGGAGGAGTATCACAACTTTCCAGTTGACGATGACCCAGACGTATTTGCATTTGATATACAGGGTAGTTATCAGGGGCGGTCGTCAGCAGCTGTTCCTATGGAAGCGCCAGGATCGAACTCGACAAAGGTGAAAACTTTGCGATACACGAAATCGACGCCAGTTGGAAGCCCAATTTCCAAGCGGCCGCGAATGACAAATTGATTTACGAGCTCCGGAATCCAGTTTGTGATGCTGTTTTGGCAAAATTAGCGTCCCTTGTCGCGCTACTTTAGCAGGTCACTCTCCAACCACCAAACAGGGTTACAATTGCCCTCGTTTCTTGCGCGCCCTCCTTCCAATACAGATAATTTATTGGGTATTTTTGCGTTTTACTTTTATCATGCATATACTTATGTCAATTTCGATCATCCTGACAATCCCATAGTTCCGGTGGCACGAACAGCCCGGTTGTCCCGGACGCAACGGCGGCCTCGACGCTCGGGATAGTAAACGACGACGACCCGCCGAGAAGTCGTGGAGCTGCCAGAAGCCAAGACGTAAAAAAGATCAGCAGGAGCATAGTAGTTATTTGCTGCTGCAGCCCCAGTTGTAGTTCTCGCGGTTGCTTGGCGAGGATAAGCACAACGCTGGTGCGATTTGCTTCTGAAGATATGCTAAAATCGGCCAGCACGACAGGACGACAGGACGTCGGGCCAGGACGACAGGACGTTGACCGAAAGAGTCGCGCTAAAATATTTCTTGCGCAAGAAAGATGCCGAGCCTCGTCCACACGACTCGGCTTCGACTTATTCTTTTGTCGCTTAATAATTCTCATAGTTCTTGGTCCTCGTTGCTGCCGCGCCGGCCTTGTGAAGTAGATCGATCGTCCACCAGCTCCAAGTCCAACAACAGGTAATAGTCCTGTTGCCAACCTTTTTACGTCCGCAGGCTTCTTACGCCACTGTTATACTTATTTGAACTGTTCTGAATACTGCACCTCGCAAAAGACAAAGAGCAAATACAAACTTCAGAAACTCAAAAAAGATGACAAACACATATGCGATGTCCCACCCTATGAATGAAATGCGAGCGTCGCCGACGCCGAGTTCTTGCTTGTGTATTGTAGGCACTTAAGAGAACAATGAAGAGCAGCTACTGCTTTTCCTTCCGTGATCGTTCGAACAAAAGAAACAGAAAAGCAAAACAAAAAGCGTTGAGAAGAAAAAGAAGAAACAGCTCCTGTCGCCAGCATTTGATTTCTCACATGAAACCTTTCGCGCAGCAGGTGCAGGAGGTGGAGGAGCTTGATGCTCCTGCAGCTGCTTAAAATTATTCCAAGAACGGCGTGGGGCTTCTTCGCAAAAACCATGACGGCAACAGGAACAGAGCATGACGATGACCAGTCTTCGTCTTTTTGCGTACAAAAAACTGAGGTCGGTCGTGCATCGTCGCATCACTCCTCGAGCGCTACGTACCGTCAGCAAGAAGCTGAAGTGATTCAATTTTACACGATAAATATACTCGAAACAAAAAAGTTGTGCAGGTAAAGGTTCTAGTGCCAAAACGACGATACAGAGATGCAGTGGTGGCGACCCTCGCTTGCCAGCTTCCTCAGTCTCGTCACGAAAAACTAATTTACAGGTGAGTCAATAGGTCAATTTTTTACAGTCCTGGTCAATTTTTCATATATTATACAGTGGCTTTCCGCTCGCAAATGAGCGAATCAATTATGTACAATGTCCAATCAAACAAGTCTTCAACAAGTCAAAGCTTCTTTTTAGTACTTCTACTTTGATACAAGTGAAACAGCTGTAGCCCGGAGTCCTGCCCTGCAGCTCCTGCCAACATAGTTTTATTCATAAAAATTATATTCTAAGTACAACGCAAAAAACGAAACTCAAGGTTTTCCATTGTTCATATTCAAATCTACGCGTTGCGGCCTGAACCTGTCCGTTGTGCATACAGGTGTATCAGTATCCTAGCAAACACGGAAGTTGATAGAGAAAATCAACTGCAAATGCAAACACAACGAGGTTGCAGAGTCCATTTACTCAGATTAAAGTGGATGTGATTTTCAGAGAGAACTAAAAGTGGATTTCAATTTTAAAATAGCGATGCTATCACTCCTCGAGAAGAAACTGCTTTCCACCGGTCACAGTTCCTCCCCCTTCGCAGACGTCGAACCGTTTGCCACCCAGGTAATGCGGCAGTCGACTTCGTCCCCGATTTCGAGCCCAATGGGGATAATCTGGAACCGCACGCCCTGCGCGAGCGTCTCGGCAGTCCACTGCACGTCGTCGCACGCTATCACGGTGTTTTGCGCAGCACAGATTTGGCACTGCGTCGTGTGAAGTTTGTTGACGAGCGGCATACCGATGGTAACGTCGAAGTCCAGCTCGAGCTTGTTGCCGCTACCCGTCAGAAACGCCGCCTGTTCCGGGCGCTGGCAGACACCGGACACGTTCCGGATCTCGTACACACCGAGGAAGGGAGACACGCCACACAGGTACCCGAAAAACTTATTCTGCCCATACAAGATCCCGATGTACACCTCGTGGTGCCGCTCCCACAAGTGCTGCAGCTTCTGTGTGAAGGCAATCCGCATACGGTAATTGCCCGGCCACTGGATAGTGCGTTTCTGCAACAAGGAGTCAAACGGCTTCAAAGAAAAAGCTAGAGCCTTTTTCATTACCCAACTGTGCTCCTCGTCCTCCTTCCGCACTAGCAAGAATTGATCTGCAGAGCCGAAGTTGATAAGATATTCATTGGTTTTTCCACATTTAATATTCTTCGTATCTATACATTCATTTTTTTTCTACTATGCGAGTACAGAAGTTTACGTTGACCGTGCGACACTTCTGATGTTACAACTCCTGGTCCAGCTCAGACACACAGAACTCAACAAAAACATCAGGAAACAATCGTGCACTACTACTTGAACAACTTCTTCGCATTGATAGATTGTTCTTCTCTCATCAAAATCAATCCGAAAATCATGACGGTGCGCATGTTGGTACCGAGATCTTCGTCGTCTTGCTGCTGTTGCTCCTGTTGTTTTTTCAACTCCTCCTGCTTTTTTTTCACTTCCTTTGCCGTCATACGTTGGTCCAGCTGCTTCTGCTCCTTCTTTGAGGTTCTGTAGTGTCGCACAGGTTTGTTGTTGGGCTTCAACACCTTGAAGACGAGCTTCAGAGCGCGTTGTTCCCGGGAAGTTGCGTCGCCAACCTTTACGCCGGTCTCTTCCTTCACAATGCTGGTCGCCAACAGAAACTGCACCAGCGCATCAATGTTTTGACTTGTTTGCCGGTAACATTGGCACACCTGGAAGTGAAAGGAAGTGGTCCACGATTCGCTTCCGGGTATCGATTTACTTTGCCGTGAAGTGTAGCTACAAATTTACAAACTCCGTTTGGGCGGGCCGTTGATGCTGCCTGACCACCATGCCGATGATACACGAGAACAAAGCATCACGTCTTGCGCGACCGTTCTTGATCTTGTAAGGCCTTACTTTATCTTTAGATAAAGAACACCAACATCCATACATCGTCATCGCGCAGTAACCTCAAGAAATAAATCGCCAGCCAGAATACACTTGAAGTTGGCGAGCCACGATAAAGATGGCGAAGGGGGTCGGAATCGCGATGATCGCTACAGTATAAAAAAATGAATCGACTACTTACACCCAAAACCCAACGAACGTGCTTTTCTATCATTTCTGATAGAAAAGCTTTCTGATAGAAAAGCACGTTCGTTGGGTTTTGAGCTGACTTGTCCACCTTGTCAGTCCCTGCCACTCCTACAACAACTTAGCCGTACCTGCAAAACATCGTGAGTGCTCTTGTCGCGGTTGGCGTTCCAGCGCTCGATGATGAGCAGCAACTCTCCCTCGTTCACGATGGCCAGGTCATCTTGGTCCAGAAAGGTGGACAAGAAGCTCGATTCGAGCGAATTCCAGCGCTGGTCCCAGGAGATCAACATCAGGTAGTTGCGGCTGCTTCCCATCTGCAGCAGGGCGTGCAGCATGTCCTTCTGAAACAACGGCTCCTGCACCGCGTTTCGCAAGTAGTACTCAATCTTGTAAAAGGACTCCGTAAAGTTGTCGTCGCCGCACACCACCTGGCACTTCAGCGGAAACCACTGCAATTTTTTCAGTTGTACTGTCAAAAACAACCAGAACCATGAAGATGTATGTTGACTATTGAACGCAAACTCAACACCCTGCTGCTGCTCAAACCAGTTTCACTATTTGACGAGATAAAGAACAGCCGTCAGAGGATGGGTAGCTTGGGCGTACTTCAAAAACTCTTCCGGCCGCTTGAAAGCTGGCACTTGTTTTAGCCGAGAGATTAGAACGATCGCAGCCTCCTTGTCACGACATGTACAGCGATCTTTGAAAATGAAAACAAGCGCGAGGAAACGAATAAGGACAATAATATCAACTAAACCTATATTCTGTATGCGTATGCTGCGCTCTTGTCTTCCGCCTCCACGAGTTCTTCAAGAAGATGAAGAAGATTGATATAGACCATATAATCTCTATACCTTGATTAGAACGTAGAAGAGGTCGTCCATCGCAAACTTGGCGGCACAGAACAGCATCGCAAGCATGTTCTCCATATCCTGTGCAAAAGTATCGCACTCGTATAAATGCAAGGCTTGCATATACAAGTCTTTATCTTAAGGGAAATCTGCATTACAAATTTTCTCTCTCATGCTGAGAAAATTTGTAATGCATTTATACGAGTACGATACTTTTGCAGTTCATACTCCATCAGCGTCTTCTTGGCTTCCGCTCCCTGTGGCTCCATCCACAGGTAATCTATGCGGCCAAGGTACACATACCGCAGGATTTCTACTACTCGTTCGCCGTGCTCCACCATCTCGTATCGCTCCGCGAGGCTGTGAATTTTGAAAGTTAAAGTTTAAATTGCTGATGTGGAAATAAACCGCGATCTAGCTACAGTACTTATTATCTATCGATGCGATCGCTATCCTCTTCGCGTCTAACAAATTATGATGAAATATCGTACCGCAAGGGGTCGCGCCTTTGCAATGCACCCATTTTCCCAAACAGTGGGTGCGCAGTGGAATATCCCATCTCGTATGGGACATGCTGGGGTTCCGTCGAGCGGTCATCGGAAAAGCTCGTAAATTCCAGGTCGGCTTTTAAGCGGTTCATCTTCCGCTTGGTCATCCACTCGCGCACAGGCACAGGATCTTTTTCTACGTAGATGGGGAGCGACTTCAGGTTCCTCTATGCAGTGCAAAAGTATGGCACTAGATAGTTCTAGTGTAGTAAAGTTGCACTTGTTCTTTAGTCATCTTTTCAGTACTGATTTCGGTAAGGGGGCAGAAGATTTGTCAGATAAATGAATTGCACGAGCGCAATACTTTTGCCATGCATATCCGTACCTGGAGAGTGCCGTGGAGCCACATGATATACCGGAGAAAGAGGCGCTCGTCTACTTTTTGTCGTTTCGTCCAGCAGAACCAGGACAATATGGGATATACGAAATCAAAAACAACAGGAACAGACTGTATGTTGTAAGAATATTGCAAAATATCTTCAAGGATGATCTAGACCTACCATATGAGAGAGAAAGGCACCGCACAGACATAAGTCTAGATGCCGGCCGTGGTCGGAAAAAAAACTATGTCGTCGAAGAGAAAATAAAGCAAACGCGAACCTGATCCAGGAATCCCGGCACACGTTTCAACACCGCGGAGTGGCATCGAAAAAGGGGCCCGTTTCGGACCTGCAACCCTATGTCGCCGGATATGGAACCCTCAAGCGTGGTCTTGTTTGCTGTTACATGATTTGACCTGCGTTCTTTAATTTTGCCATGCAGAATTACCGCGGGGCTCCGTCATGATCATCATGTAATAGACATCACCCGCACGCAGCCCCAGAGGCCAAGGATCCCCTTTCCGGGGGGGTGGGCCTGGGCGAGGATGACGATGAGGAAGGTACTTCGCATGACCAGGCGTGGGCTCCAGCACGCGGAGGTGACGAACAAGCTTTTTCTCGAAACGCGCAACAACCTGAAATGTTGTTCCGAGTTTCATCTAGTAACGCGACACGCGCAACCCCCCCCCTTTCAGTAGTTTTGCTACTCTTGTTGCATCAGAAATTCAAATTCATGCAACAACGAACTGTCAACGTAACGCTTGAGAACTCCATACCGGAGGAAGTTTCGACAAAGCATTCCTTAAAGAGCTCAATGGACGCTTCATGGTCCGCGTTCGCTCGGGCCATCTGCTCCAATACCGGGAGCATCGGGTCAGCCAGGACGCGCGCGTCCAACTCCCCATCAGTCCGCGCCTTTTGACGCCCTCGCCGGGTGCCAGAAGCCATAGTTTCCACAAGCGTAGTAAACAATCCTCGTTTTATTTTGTGGTGGTAGTTTTTAGTCAGGCGTATGGGGCTCTTGGTCTATGTTTCAATGGCGCGCGATCGTGTTTAGTACTTAGCTGGATCGAGGATCGAGTGTTGTTGATGACAAAATGCACTTTACGCGAATGCACCGATTACATGCCTGCAACACAACTTTGTCTTTGGTTGCACTAATGAATACCCGCCTGCTTACTTCCTCGAAAGCGAAGAACTACACGGATTTTATCGACGAACTCCCACAAACGAAAAGGATCAGACCTCACAAACCCCCAGGTGGCACCAAAACTCGGAAGGATTGAAGAGATAGCTACGCTGAATGTTTCGAATCGAAATCGATTTGATTTTGAGCTGGTGGAAAACGAATGCTAAAATCGAACGTATGTTGATTCTTTAACGATAATCGCAACGATAAAAAGAATGGCGACGAATTCGTTCGAATCCTTCTTTAAAACCCTCGTAGCTTTATTCACGAGTCAGCGAAGCTCCTCCTTGCACGTAAGCAGATTTGACGATGAAAAAGAAAGACGAGGACGTGAGAAAACTCTCGCACACCGATAAAATCAAGAACCTGTGTCAACGAAGTGGTGAAAGAGCTATTGATTTGCTTATGTTAGTCGCCTTTCGCTTTCTCTACTACACTTACAACAAGTAAATCTGGAGCAGCTGCAGGTGCGACACAAAAAAATGCGTCCTCGACATATGGATACGCAAACGAGGACGAGGAGTAGCTTGGAAATCACAAACACAGGACGCATCAAAAAGTGCTAGACGGCTATGCGTGCTGCTTAGGTTTGATCAAAACCACGCTGTTGATGGATTGCGTATGTTTGTATTGACGTTTTCTGAAAAAAGTGTCGCTGCCGCTCCACTTCTATGGATGTTGATCTCGCATATCCTTGCGAGAGCCGAAAGTCGTAAATATGTTGAGATGAACGTTGAAACAAAACCGAACTCTTTCTATTTCGTCTTCAACAGTTCGTCCAGGGCATGCAATACAATGAGACGTTCCGGAGAATCAGCATCGGCCTGCGATCGCAAGTAGCGCAGCACAGGCTCGGTGAGCGACACGACGCGGCTTCCTGACGAGTTTCTGTTTTTGCTCGCGGTGAATTGCTCATGCGGGCTAGCCCCGGCACCCTTCATTGCTGATTGGGAAGCGGAGGTGGCACTCCGCTGCAGTAGTGCTGTCAGGAGCCAACAGCACTCGGTCGACGAGAGTTCCGGGACCCGGCGACAGGTAAAAATCAGCCCGTCCAGCAAGATGCGACCGATGCAGCGGCGCGCCTTCTCCTCCTGGTGCGAGCTGGCCTCGGGAAGAAGCAGCGCGATCTTCTTCTGCTGAAAGAAATGCTCCAGAAAAGCCATCTGGAGGTTCCAGAAAGGAGAAGCCGCGAAGTCAATGTATGAAAGTGCACAACTGCCCCTCCCACGTCGACCCAAAGAAATGCAAGGCATACACAGTACCAGCCAAATAAGACAAAAAGGCATGACAGGTCCAGGTTCCCTGCAGACTGTAGTACTGCTACCGTCTGGGTTCCAGTTTGTCACGCATGCATGCTGATGCAGCCTAAAATGTCAAACTATGCTAGTACAGCTGGAAGTGGATTAGTTGCAATTTTACACTGGAAAATGAGGTGGAAGTGGAGTTGTGCACTCTCATAAAATGTCGCCCGGAGGTTGTATCGATGTACCTGCTGCCGCAGTCGCTCCGTCATCAGCAGCGCCAGCGCTGGTGCTGCCGCCGCGCTTGTTACGCAGTTGCAAAAGGTCTCTGTGCTTGTAAAACGCAGTAAACGCGGTATCCGCGAGCCTCGCCAAAAAAACATCCTCACGAACCTCCTCTTGGGTGGTTCGGGTGAGAATGAGCGAGATCCATTCCTCACTGAGCTTGCTTTCGTCCGTTTCGTCAACTAGTTGCGCCGTCTCATCTCCATGCTCGGTTCTTGCAGCAGTGCTACTTTCAACGTCCGCATTCGCATGCATCAGCTGAAACAGCTCGTCAAAAAGCTCCGTTCGATCGAAATAGCGGAACAGACCCGCACGCGTGTACAGTTCGTGCAGCTGGCGATAGTCGGGGAAAATCTGACTGCCAAAGAAAAAGGCGGCAACCTGCGGGTTCGTATCCTGGATTGCGGTCTTCAGGCCTGCTAGCCCAGCGTATGAGAGTGCGCAACTACTTCCCCTGCCCCTCATCTGAAGCGCATGAACAGCTGCAACACTACGAGCAGAAGCAACAAGCAGCTGCAACACAATCACAAAGACATGTGGCTTCTCCATGACTAATCTGCAACTGCAAACGGATTATCGTGCTGCTCTTGGAGGTTCCAAAATTTGCCACGCAGGCAGCGCGTAGAGCAGTCTGTCAGAGCGTGCACCATAATTGGGTATAAATATATAATGTTTTGCGTTTAGAAATGAGGAGGTTCTTCGGGGTGGGTTGTGCACTCCGATACGGCGCGGCGCTGCACGGCGCGCAGGCAGTTGCACCACAACTGCACGTAGAAGCAGGAGTGCAAAGTCTGATGCGCTGTGCTGCTACCCGCAGACTGGTCTTTCACATCGTGTTGCTCGCCATCATCGTCCAATTGAACACCGGCCGCTGCCAACGACCCTTCCAGTGGTCTGTTGTCCGCAGCGCTAGGCAGAGAAGTTGTAGAATCTTGCTTCCCGGCTTCGGATAGGGTGCCCGCAAGTGTTGATGCATTTGTTCCGGATGCAGTTGCAGCTTCTCCCAGTTGTACTGGGTTCAGTGTCTGTTGTTCCGCACAGTTAGGAGAGGGCTCGCTTGTTTCAACTGCGGTCTTATTGTCCGCACCAGTGCGAACGGCAACTGATACACCCGGAGGAGCTTCAACAAGCCCGACTGCTGTGCCTGTCTGCCCATTGGCCCTGCCGTTAAGCGGCGTTCCCGGGGTTTCCGGGAAGTCAAACCCTCGCAAAATATCGCTGGTGAATAGCCGAACCTTTGTTTTGGTTTTGGAGTTGGATCATGTTTTGGAAGAACACCACAGTAACAACAGGTAGTACATTCATTTTTCTTTTACACCTTCTCCAACCTGCAGCCTCCGCCCTTGGTGGTGACATTTGCGCCCCGAAAAACACAAGTATCATCAATCGTGGCTGAGGACTACTTTCATTTACAGAAACAACGACTGGTTGCGGTTGGGGCCTAAAGTTTGGGAAATTCTAATTCGAATTGTTATTGTAAGCAAAGAAATAGAATTAAAATGTTTCAAGTGAGCCCCATTTAGTACCGTTTTTCTGTCGCAGAGAAGCGACGAGATTAGCAGGTGATAGAACTTGTCGGCCTTGGGGTAGTCGAGGAGGAAGTCTTCTAGATTGGCCACAAATGGCTCGAGACATCGGCACAACTGTCTGATCTCTACACACGGCGAAGGGGGACTAAGCAGTCCCACCAGCAGGCAAGCCACCGACTCAGACTTTCGGAAGTCGGAGAACCCGGTCTCCAACAGATACTGTAAAGGAAGTCCCTGCTCCTCGTTGGACGTCGTGTCTTCCATGCAGCTCCGCCACGCCCCGACCGCGTCCTCTAGATTGCGATCCTCGCAGTAATACCTGCAAATGGTCGCTTTCATTTTTAGATGGTACAGATACTAATTCATCGAGGAAGCTGCAAAAGGAGAAGTGGGCGATCGAGTGACGAGAAATACAAAGAAGTCGAGTTGTACGCTAGGATTTTCTTGGCTTCCTCGAGATGGTAACTGGTTTCTTCTGGGTCCTTGGAACCAATGAGAGAAAAGTTTTCGGGAAAGTAATCAGGCCGCCCTCCGGCGGCGACGATTTGCGCGTATGGGTTCTGGACTCCGGATTGTAGCAACTTCTGTTCCCGCTGTGCATCCTGCTCGAGCGCTACTTTTGTCTTCACACCCGCCGCACCGCCTTTGCCGAGACTCACGATTCTTTCGAGCCACTTATTGTCCGCCAGGTCCAAGACGTCCTGAATGGCGAACTTGATGCGCTTCGAGTGCTGTTTACGCTATTCTACAAAAAAATAGAAGTACGCACATAAAAAAAGACCAGAAAAAAAAGAGACTTGTCGTGCTGTCCAGAAGGAAAATAAATAGACAATTTTTTTTCTTATTGGCGTGGTCCTTGTGAACATGCTAGTCCTCCGCCTCCGCAGCACATTCACATTCTCCATCTAACACGACAGATATTTCGCTTTCTTGCGGAGGAGCATCACAGAGCTTTCTGTGGAAGAAAAAAACAAAAAAAGGACACGTGCTGCCATGATTATTTTCTTTGCTGGTATGAGAATGAGTGTAGGCGTATTTTTCTGTAGAATATGCGAAGCAGCTCGCGCAATCGTGCCATGAATGTCGACAGGTACTCCTTGCCTGAGCTGCTCGCCTCCAGCGTCTTGCCCACGTTTTTCAGCAGCATGCAAACGCACTCGATGCTGAGTTCCCCGGGATCCCCGCGTACCGGGTAGATTAACTCTGAGACGACCGACCGCACGATCCGTTGCGAAAGTAGCTTGCGCAGGAACAGCTGGCCAATGAACTTCATGTTCCCCAGCAGTCTTTCCTTTTTCTTTTGGTCATCCGACTTGCTGCTCGTCAACCCGCTCATGCCGTGCAGGATGGAGGTCCTCGTAGTTGTTGTACTACCTGAGGCTGGTGCCCCGGCGGCCGGTGGCCCGCCCTGTTGTACGGTAAAAACTCGCTGCTGCTGTGATGAATCTGGAAGTTGTAGATGAGCTCCAGCACCCCCCATAGTTGCAGCTGCGCTCTGTAGTTCCGTGGTACTGGAGGCATTATCCCCGCGGCTCGAGGTTCGACTCGCAATGGAAATCGAGGAGGAACTAGCAACAAGAGCCGCCTTCTGTTGCTGTTCCTGGAACGCAGTGTGAAACTCTTGTTGCGCACGATTGAGGAGCGCTCTCGTGAAGGTAAAAGTAGAGCTTCCAGCACCCCCACTGGCGCCGCCAAAAGAACTGCTAGGTCCTGACACGACCGTGCCCATTGCGGTGGATGCGGGCGTGGAGACAACACTGCCTCCTCGACCAGCAACCGGGCTGTTCGCGCCCCCGCCCGTGCTTGTTCCTGCTGTGTCTTGCGGAAATTCCGGGTAACGAGTTATCCAGGAAAAAACACCCATCCCTATCCAATTTGTCATGCAAAACATGCACAAAATCCACTATTTGTCATGCAAAAAATGGAGGGGGATGGGTGTTTTTTCCTGGATACGAGTCCGTAGGACCATACACATGTCGGAGTACATCTCGCAGTAGGTTGGCTGTGACACGGCCTTGTCAAATACCTCTCGAGCAACGGTGTCGAGATCCGCTGCGCTCCTGATAGGAAGCGCGGCCATGGTCTCGCAAAGCTTCCTGTATTTGATAATCTGGCGAAGAATAAACATCACATACGTATAGATACTCATCCCCAGAAACCCAAAAGAGTCGAAGTTGATAGCAGTAGCACGCATGGTGTCTAGTTTCTATCATGTTCATGTGTCGACTGCCCGGCAGTCACTGCCGCACGTTTCTTGCCTACTATGCTTATCCTGCAAATAAGGACGAAGGCGAAGCCAGTACAAACTGTGGAGATATGCTCGTGCGAGGACAGAAATCATCAAAATAAGGAGCAAGAGGAAGAGTACTTGAATCGCTCGGGTGCAAGCTTGTTCAACACAGCCGTGACCTGACGCTGAATTGAGTCGATGGGTTCCGTTCCGAGTACTGCGAGGCTTGATACCATCGAGGACGAGGGACGATTTATCGGGTGCGCTAAGAGGTGGTCTGCTCCGCTCGACGTAGAAGTCCCATCAGCCCTAATGAGACCACTCCTTACTCCTTTTTCGGCTTGCAGCGTGTAGCTCGTCATCTCAGGGAACGAACCGCGGCCGGACGCCGGCGCGTTCAAATCCCCCATGCGATTGTTTTTGTGCGAAGTGTCTGCAGCTGCTGATCCGCTCGCGCCGCCGGAGCCAGTCGCTCCTCCCCCAGGGCCAACAAAACCGTTAGGGTGATAGACTCCACCACGTGAGGGCCAGACGGTAGACTTTTTAGCATAGATACCATGTGGGCGGGCCAGGTAGTCGCGGTTTAGAATTTGCTGGTGAAGAGTAAACCACATGTTATCCCGCTCCCGCTGGGAAAGGCGGAGACGGTTTTGAGACAGTAGGACGTCCCGGAAAGAAAGCAGTCCATCACGAGAATAGACAAAGCCTCTGGCCGCATAGTCGATCCGGTTCCTTGCGGCCGTCCGCACTTTGCTTGATGCGGTCCCTGTCCGCGTTTTGGCAGTAGAGGGCCCGATAATATTGCCCGTCTTCCGGGGGCCCTCGTTCAGGTAGTTGTTCTGGGTAGATATGGTTGATGTTGTAGCCGACGATAAAAGAGGCCCCCCATCGCCATCAACAACCGGATTCGACGCCACGACGTTTTGTATGAGAGCCTGAACCTCGGGCGCGCTTGCCTCAGGTAGATGGTGCGAAGTAGATGATGTCTTCGAAACACTGAGCATGCCGTGATTTTGATTTTTCGTCGTGCCGCTGCCGTCGTCGTGTTCGCATGACTTATTCTCCGTCCCCTTGTTGACCATTTTTGTTGATGTGTCGCTCTCTGCGCGGCGCTTCTTCTCGTGGCCGCGCAAATTCACTTCGCTTCCTCCGGGCTCTTCGCAAGAATCTGCTTGCCTTCCAGGCGAGCTGGCGGGGCTCTTATTTTCGTGCGAAGGTGATTGGAGGCCGAGGTCCGCGGAGTCGACATCGCTGCAAGCATCATGAAACGAGTCCGGATCTTCATTCGGATTGTCGACATTTTCTTTTTCGCTTGCCACTTCTCCAGGTCGTAACCCATCTAGCGTACCCGACAGACTATGAAACGACGCCGCAGATCCCAGCAGCGCATTGTCCTCATCGTCAAAGTGGTCGTGGTGCACCTCCTCAATTTGAAGATCTCCGCCCCCGCTAAGCAGGCTGCGATCGGCTTCATCCGAGAAACGGCGATCATTGTGCAGCAGCAAAGGCAAGGGGGCAGAGACACTGCGATCGCGACCATCTTGAAATAAATCGGAGCCCTGTGGATGCATCGGAGTTGCGTTTCCGTGCTCAACGCGCCCGTGTGGAATGGAAGAAGTGGACTTCGGAACGCCAGTCGGCGTGGGGGCACTGGACGGCGATATGATTGATAATCCACCCTCCTGTGGGTCTCGTCGTAGCAGTTGTTCTTCTCCTGCTATTTCCAAATTGATCTTCAGCGTTTTGCTATTGCTGGTCCTGCTCGCGGTGTTGATGTCCTCACTTCTTTTTAGCATCGACGGTTCGTCACCGGGGACGAGAGTTGCTGAAGAAGACAAATGCGTAGTTGCACCATCTGGTGCGACAACATCTTTTGCGGCGGAAAGCGTCGATGCAGGAGGCTGGAGGGTCATCGTACTAGTATTCGCTTGTTCTCCAACCGCACTGCTCCTGTCTCCGAAAGAGGACTCGTCTCGGTATATTCTTTGAATATTGGGAGGGTACGCCGAGTCGACCAGCGAGTTTGCGACGTTTGGTCGAGGTGCAACCAGCGGTCCCCCGCGAAACGCTTGCACAAATGGATAGCGCTCTCGCTGCATCTCTTCTAGCGATTTGATCGGCAGCGCAGTGGCTACAGCGGCACTGGTTCCGCTGTCCTGTTTCTGGCCCTCTCCCGCCGGGTCTGCCTGCTTCCTCTGGCTCTGCGCTGCTCCCTTCACTGGAGATGAGGACTTGGACTGCGACTGGGCGGGTGGAGACACGGTTGTGGGCATTTTATTCTCCTGCTGGTGGACTACTTCTTCAGGTTTTTTGGCCACAGCAGAGGCCAACACAGCCGGTGCGGTTGGCGGCTCCATCTGGCCAACATGTAAACCCAGCGATTGCTGAGGTAGATGCCCGACGAGGAGCGCTGAGGTATCTGTCCCGCCGACGGCCGTTGGAAAGAGAGTGGCAGACGCGGTAGATTGCTTGCTTGTTGCGGTGTTGCTCCTACTGCTCGAGTGTTCTACAACCGGGGGCGCCATGGGTCTCAGGTCGCTAGCGCTACCCCAAGCAGGATCCAATGGAAGCGCTGCGGCCGAGTCGGCCGATGCCGTCCATTGATCGAGTTGGGCTTCTGACGCTCCTGGCATGTGTTGCTGTGCGAGGTAGGGGTGCGCTGCGGTGTAGGGGACGGGAAGGTGGTTATACTGTTTCTCCGAGGTGGACCGGGACGCCGAGGATATTCCCTAAAAATTTATCATCCCCATCCATTTTTCTTTGCATGACAAAGACAAGTGACGGACTCTCCTTTATACATTTACATGGTTCGCATGGCTACAAATTGGATTGGGATGGTTCATTTCCAGGGAATAGAGGATTGCTGAAAGTCATATAATGAGTTCTGCAGCAGTGAGGATGCTGTCTCAACACCAGCAGAGGTACTAGCTGCACCAGACAGCTGCATGCCTGTCGTCGGGAAGAGGCCCCACGAGGACCTGGTTGGATCTGCAACGTTACCTGCCACTATTTCCATTTCAGTGGTGTTGTACAGCGGCTGCACGGGAAGTTCTGCTGCTCCTTTAGCAGCGCTTGTGCCTCTGCCACTACCTCCGCTAGCAGTGCTTTTGTGACTGTGTTGCCGAAGTCCACCGGCAGTGAAAGTTTGGACCCGGCCTTCCTTCCTGCTCCCGCCCCCGCGGTAGCTGAAAGAGCTGCTGCTGCTGCTGCTGCCGGTCGTGGCTCCGATGGTAGTGCGACGCCACGCATCCCCATGCGGCTGGAAAGCCGAATCGAGCTTGTTGTCCTCCCGTGCAGGTGGACCGTTGCTGCCCGCGGCCGAAGCCGAACCATACAACTTATTATATGCGTCTTCGTCGCTTTCTTGAGTAGCCGCACCGGCAGGTGTGACCCGGCCACTGCCAGTTCGCGTTCGCGTGTGGAGAAAAACTTGCTCTTCGACGCTCCTCCTCGTGGCTGAAGAGGCTGCGCCGCGACCCGCCTGCTCACTCGTTTTCTTTCCACCTTTTTTCGCCCCGAGCGTGGGCCCTCCTGTTGGAGCGACGCCGACGCCTTGTTTTTGAGCAGCGCCACTACTTCCGGCGGCGGCGTCGGCTATTGGCGGCCTTCCGCGGGCGAAGGCATGCACCTCCCGAACGTTTTCTGTTGTGATCGTGGTGGTGATCTCTGCACTGTTCCGCTGCCACAGCGGAACGTGTATCGGCTTCCCCGTGGAAGAAAGCCGCACCTTCTCAACGCCGCCGTCTCCCTCCTTCGCGGAAGGACGGGAAGACACTGGATTGTCGCCTTTGGTGCTGCTCTTCAATGCGGCACTTGCGTCCTCTCCCTGCTGCAGCGTGACGTTTGCAGAAGCAGGACCAGATGCATTTGTTTCTTGCACGACGACACGCGAGTCGTGCTCTTTCTGAGCAGCTACAATACCAAACATGCCTCTACTCGATCTCAAGGCGCCATCGTCGTCGCTCGTTGCTGCACTAGCATTCCTCGACGACTGTTGCTTCATCTTTTTACCGCCTTTTTGCGAAGTTGCAGAATTGCCGTCTTTCCTGGTACTGGTGCTGCCATTCATTTTATTGTCTTGCCTTTCCGTGCCCCTGGACTGATGGATGGTCGACTTCGCTCCGCCTTTGAATGTAAATATTGCGTTGCCCTTTTTGGTGCTAGTTCCTGACGCGGATTCCAGCTCTTGCCACCCGACCTCGGACGGCGTGCGGTGCGGCGTGTGATCGTACGCTTCGTTGCCGTTCCACTTCCAGCGCAGCTCCTGCTGCTCCCCATGAATACCTTCGCTACGAGCCGCGGCGGCCGCACTGGTCATTGTTCCAAAATTTGCAGGAGCGGCATCAGGCCGCTGCAGCTGCTGTTTGTTACTGCTAGAGAAGCTTTTGCTTTTGCTGCTTGGCCTTTGCTTCCCTCCTCCCGCTCCGGGATGAGGATGAGCTTGGTCCTCGGGATGTCCGTCATTGTCGTGAACATTGTTCCGTTGCGAAGTCGTATCCCAAAAGTACCCCGCATGGGCCGAGAAAGACGCCGCTTCCTGCGCATCAGCATAATTGCCTTTCCGCTCTGCACCCCCCGTAAGAACGGTCTGTGGACCCCTTGCTCGGTTGTCGGAGTAGTCCACAAACGGACCAGCATCGCCACCTCCAAGGTAAAAATGCCCGGTCTCGCTTTTATTTTTGCCACTGGACGAGGCCCCCACCTTCTCTACGTAGTGACCTGGCGTCTGACGTTGGCTACTGGTGCTGGCGTACGCGGTGGAGGTGCGAGCTGCACCATCAGTGCTGTACTTGCTGCTGCCCTTGTTCACCGATCGATCTTTAAAAGCAACCGCGTTGTTGTGCTGCGCGCCCTGGACCTGATGCCGAGCTAGTACCGCTGCGCCGAGGTGCTGCAGCTGACCACCCGCGTGTTCCGTGCTAGACGCCTTGTAGTTGTGGTAGGCGGAGGCACCACTATGCATGTGATTATTCTGGTCTTGGTCTCGGTGCGCCGAGGCCGACGAGAGGCCGATATTGTTGTTCAGTGCAGTCGAGGAATTCTTGCTCGTGGAACTTACTGCGGAAGACACCTGCCTCCCCGGCGAGCGCCAGTAGGGATCCTGCTCGATAGCATTCCACGAAGAAAGATCCTTGTTGTTGTAAGCCCGCGAAATTCGATCGTCTGCTGGGGACGTCGAGGAAGAGGAATTAGTTCGCTCGTTCACATGCGAGTGCCATCCAGCATCCGCCCCGGATGCAGTGACCTGGTGTTGCATTTGCACAACTCCCGGCGCCGACGATCCCCCCTGCAGCTCTCCTGCTGGACCTGATGCGCTGTGTACACCCTTTCCATAGTACGCGTTGCTGCTCTGATACTTCGACGCGTCCGGGCTTTCGTCGATGTCGGGAGCATAGGCAGCGTAATTGTTCGATCTGTTCGTGTCGTGATGTGCAGTGCTGGTCTCGTACCCGTAGGGTCTGCTTCCGGGCGGAACATCAGTAGATCGGTTGCCCCTAATCCCTTGCGAGCCTTTTAGTCTTTCCTTTCCCCCAGCAGTTGTAGTAGTTGCGGTTGAGGAATTGTATCCTGTTGCGGGACCAGCAGAAAAAGAAGGTTTATTCTTGGCGCCCTTTTGTGTGTAGTTTTTGCTGGTTATGGAGGACGCGTAAGCCCGGCTATCGTCAGCAGATTTGTCGTGCTGCCACGACTGTCCCGCTTGCGGCCCCTTACTGTACTTAACGCCAACGTCGCTGTGGTCGTTGTAGTCATAAACTTCAGCACCAGTATCTCGTCCCGGTTGCGTGTAGTGCTGACCTGGTTGCGGTCCGGAACCATTGTTCTTGGCGAAGCCGCTCGCTGAAGCACCCACTGGCCCCGAAGGTCCCTGCTTGTTTCCGTAGTACTGGTAGTGCTTGCCTGGTTTTTCGGAGCGCCCCCCGGCAGCCCTATCTCCCTCTGGATGAACGGTCGTCGATTGATAAGACCCGTAAAAGTCTTCGTGTGCAGAAGTGCTGGTTGTATTCAGTTTCACATTCACCTCCACAACCGACGACGAGGTCCTGTAGGTTGACGAAGACGAAGTAGCACCTCCCGCGTAGGAGGCTCCTGAGTATGGTCCTCCCGTCCCCGGGTGGTGTGGTATCAGAAAAAAAAAACCACCCTACCAAACTCGTCAAAAGGAGATTTGCGCTGCAGTATTTGTATGTCTGTGTCTGACAATTTTCTATATACATGCAAGGACGAAGACGAACCAGGAGCGGAGCCATCTCACCATTTTTTTTGTACAATACCAAAACAGCTGCAAAAAAAAGCATATACAAAAGGGCAAGTGCACCCATGATCACGTACAAGCTGCAGCTGCGACAGAAAGCCGTGGCTCCGGCTCCGCCTTCTCGTAACACAATCTTCTGGTGCTGACGTGTCGTGGCAACCTCAGGGCCAGATTCTACTGAATTGCAGCCTCTCTTTGATCAATCTGGAGAATTGTCCCTGATCATACGCTGGCTTTCGCTTTGCTGGTACCCATCTCGACCTCCTCGTCCTCCAACTGCTCGGTTATAAGTTGCGTGCTCGTGGTTTTGCGCGTGGCCAACTATCGCACCATCGTGGTCAGGTTTTCGATACTTGCCCTTTTCTTGGTCACCCGGAACCGTTCCGTAATCCGTCTTTTCGTAGTTTTGTTTCCCCCCTCCACCTGTGTAGGTGGATATCGAGGGCGCGCTTCCTTTTTTGGTGCCCATCATGATGATCGTCTGAGTCGCTACTTTCTTCCCAAACAACTTCTCAAAGTATGTCGTGGGCGCAATAAGCTCCAGCTACTGGTGGCCCTCGCGGGCAAGCTCCAGTACGACTGCAATTACGGGCATGTTGTCCGCATGCTCCGTTCCCATCCCGTCATCTTCGCGTGCTGGAAGCCAGTTCCGCCCCTAGCCTAAAGCAGAAAGCGAAGTGAAAAACTACGGATCCGAGGTCTACGACACCTCAGGTTGCAGGGACCACGGTCGAACATAAAGCATGACGAAGACCATGAAGTTTCTATACCATAAGCATAATTATCTTACTGGAAGCGAAGTGGAAGATCTGCGGAAATAAAAGAAAACATTATAAACACAAACAATAAATAGTCAGCACAGGCAGGCACGATTTTTACGCCAGCAGAAATTGCATCTTGCAGTTGGACTACTTCCGACCGTACATTAGCATTTTGAGCCTGCTCCTTACAATCATCAGATCCCGAAAAAGATGATGCTCGTTGCAAAATACATTTTGATGACATAAAAGAGACTACACACGTGACTTTCATCCTAGAGGATCGACAAACATTCAGAATCCATTCTGCCTGTGTTTCCGCCCTACGTGTGACGCGACAGCCAAATAGAGCAAGAATGAACATATATTACGAGAGAAAGCGAGGATATTCTGTGGGTCCTGTTGAGAGGTATTGACGAACAAGAATTTTTAGTCTGCAAGAAGCAAATACGAAGGGCGCCAAGCGACCTCGTTGAAAACAGATTAACTTTCACGAGGAAAGCACAAACTTCACATCAAAGCTGCTCTCTCATTCTCTCACACTCAGGTCACTGTCAGGTCGTAATCATGCAGCCGGTGCCGTTCATACTGCAACTTGTCTTGGTACGATTCCAAACCGCTACTATCGAGGATGTACGTTTCATCTTGATATAAGCCCCTGAGCTGTTCACGTAGACAGTAAACATCTACAAGCCAAAGGTAAAAATGGGCGCGCTATCATTATCAATGTAGGACTTGGAAATGGAATGAGTTTTAGTCTTATACTCTTTTCATCCGTAGTGCACTATCACTACACGGCATGACTATTATACTCGTACTTCGTGTGTCTTCATTCATGGCGTTCGGAGACATAAAATGAAGAGCGTATCTACTTTTATACATTCATGTGTAACGCTCTATGTCGGCGCGGCACATTTCTTCGAACGCAGTAGTCTCGCCCGTCTCGGTTACGGTTGTAGGGTCTGCGGCCCGACGCAAGACGTGCTCCCGGTGATGCGTCCCTGGGAATTCCACACTTAATCCTTCCCCCGAAGGAGCGTAGGTCAGGTAGGAAGAATACTTTTTAAGCAGCAGCCACACATAACACCTCGAAAAAAGTGCGTATCGCTCCATGTACCGGTTCGCGTTTGAGATGAGTTGCGAGATAGCCTCGGCATCCAGTTCCCGCGCAAACTCCACCTGGTCGCTCATTGCCTCGAGCGTGATAGGTAGGAGGTGCTCGTAGTAGGTTAGACCTAGATGATAATGCTCGTACACTGGCCGGCCGCGATTACCGATCTCAGTCGCCAGTAAAACCAAACTTTTTCCGGTCAGCTTCTGCTTTAGCCCGCCACTGTACCCGTTTCCGGGTAAATCCAACGCGTATGCCCATCGATCCTGGTGAAGCAATGCAATATTAATGAGCAAGTAGACGTGGTTCTCAGAGTTGATGTGGTTGGTTCATGAATTATCGTCCTGCAGCTACTTGAGCGATTGCTTATTTTTTTTTCTCACGGTCCACGACGCCTCGTTTCTTCTTATCTCGTCTGCAAAAACTAAAAGAAACTATAACCAGTATACCTGCTGCTCGTCTAGCGGTACGAAATTCGGATCACTGTTGACTACAGTGACGTTTGAGAGGTCGTCCTCCAAAAAGGCTACGTCGAACAGGTCTGGTCGTTTTTCCGCCTGGCGGAGAAATTCACGACGGAATGTATCCTGTGCAAAAGCACTCGTATAAATTTTTGCAGTCATCCATGACATCAAATACCGTTCGCATTACCGACCTGAGATATCATTATTCATATACAAACCCCAACTCTCTTTTTACGAATAAAATTATTTGTGATGCTATTTATACCTAGTAGTGCGATACTTTTGCATGATTGCATAGGGTGAACCTCGCTGCAACATTTCGCGATAATCGTGGGACCAGTTCACTGCCCCTCGATCCGTGCCTCTCCAGAAGGCTTTTTTGATCTTTGACGATGGTACTTCCTCCTCTCCAACACGCAGCAGGGCGGTAGTAGTTGGTGCCGCTTCTACTGCCTCCATCTGCCTCTCCCGCTTTTTCAGGAGAACGACCTCAGTCAGGTTTACCAGCTGTGGTCGGCAGACATTGGGGAAAAGGATATCAAAAAACTCTTGATTGCTTGCGATGGAGAAGAGGGGAAGCGGAGCGCGGGCCTCCTGATCCAGCAGATTATAGAAGGGCGGTGTGCCCTCGTTCTTCCTCAAAATCGGCATGTCTCCGTGATTCAGCACCAGGTCAAACGAGGAAATACTCGGACTCTGCTGCAAAATTTCTACCAAAAAGTCAGCCAGGCAAGATGGTTCGATAGCATCCGGCGGCTCTTCGCCCTGCGGTACAGGCTGCTCGCCTTTGCCTACTTTTTCGAACGCGGGTTTAGGCGCGGTCTGGTTCAAATGCGAGAAATCGGGAAGAATTTGGAGCAGCTTCGAATCTTCCCGAATGTACCGAAATAGCAGATTTTTTGCGTCTGTAATCTGGTTCAGGGCTGCGTGCACTTTTTTCTGCGTGACTCCGAAGGCGCGCCAACGTGCGAGGTCAGGCGCAATCGCGGCGTACGGGTCGCAAAGGGGCTCGCTCGTATTTCCCTTGGCTTTTTTCCGAGTCGCAAACCCTACAACGCACGCCCGTGGGTCGCTTTCCTGTCTCGTCGCGGCCCCAGGGGGCATCATGTGACGAGTGTTGCTTATGAAAGAAAATAAATGAATTGCGAACCTTGTGGTCATCATGGCATCGAGCTACAACGTCACCCGTCACCAGGTTAGGACGGGGGAGTCAGCACGACTGTACATGCGTTTGGGTTTGTGATTTTCTCTGGCCAAGACCCACTGATGTGCAGGACTCGACTTCTAGTTCCACATGACCCTGGTCATGCCATGGATCATGTGGTCCTCATTATATGACTTCATTTGCACCTGCTAGTTAATCATGCCACTTGTTACCACGACATGACGGAGACCGAGAAGAAGTTGTTGCATCTCAAGAAGACAAGATGAGCAGCAGTAAGCAAGAAGTAGGAGAAATCTAACTCGTATAATCGACACTCGTGGAACTTGGCGCAGCTTCTGTTGTGGGCTGGCGTGATGCACCCGAAGTCGTGTCTGCGGCTGGTATTACGGAAGAAGAGCGAGGAGACTCGTCTACTGTCTGCTCATGCTCGTCCTCGTCGTAGTAAAAGTAACCACCGTCGATGAGGAAAGCCTCAAAGGCGCTGGCTGTCTCGTCCAGAAGAGCTAGGAGTGGATGCTGCTTGTCCTGGAGCAGGTCTGCGACTGAGAGCTCTTCCACAATTTGCTGAGCACGCCGCAGCAATCCGTCCGTGTCGGAATTGTAAATCGGAATGCGGGACCAGGCCAACGCGACAAAGGCCGCTGCGAAGTATGCAACGATATAGCAGACGCTTTGCATTTCGATTCCGATGCTGACACATGCACGACGAGGATGAACGTAGTAGAAGTAGCACGCAGTAGCAGGCATCAAGTACTCCAGCAGCAGGACCACATGAGTATCTACAAGCCGCGTGAAGACCCATTTCCGTCAAATTTTTGCTACTCAATCGTGACAGTCAGTCGTGCTGTTTCGCTGCTCCTCTTGAAACGATTTTTGCGTTCCGTATTATATCTGCATTTCATACTAACGTGCACGGGTTCTGTTTCTCGGGCTGGGCAAGATAGGCAGCGGTTTCTGGCACCAGTCCGTCCCCGAACCTTTGTCGATGTTTGACCACGTACTCGAACAAGAAACTGCGATAATATGCACCCGACGGATCTGATTCCGGAATGCCACACGTAATGCGCTCCTCCGACGACCGAGTCCAAGACGCGTCTTGTTCGCCCCCTACCTTGCCGGTCGTGCTGTCGCTCGACTCCAGGTATCGCAGGAGGCGAAAGATAGGCCACCCGCTGCGCGCAATACGGTCCCAGCCCACGCGACGAAGCAGTAAGGTTTCCAGAGCGAAGCCATCTTCCCTACCAAGCTGCAGCAGTAGTCGCAAAGCAAGATATCCGAGTACGCACGTAGGTGGTGAAGACGATTTCGACTGTTGGACAAGTAAACCCAAAGCGTTCATCCCCCCGCGCCGGCTGTAATCGTTCATTTCCTCCTGAGCCTGCGGTTGGTCTTCTTCACCAGCGAACGAATGTGCACTGATGTCATCTCCGGAAGATGTTTTGCCGTCGATAAAATCCGAAGAGCCCCCCTCCCCGCGAAGATACAGTTCCACCCCGGTTGTGTTGTCAAGTAGATGCGCAAAGTCTTGCACAACGTCCTGCATCGAGGACTGTCCACTCATCGCGGAAAGTAGGCGCTTTTGCAGTCGCATCCAGTCCGGGAGGCCGCCGCACGTGGGATTCTCAAGCGCATTCACCAGTACCGGGGACGAACGATTTCCACAACCTGGTGCACCGTCTTGGTAGCCAATCATCAAGCGAAGCAGTAGCCAACCAACTTGCTCTCCCACATGGCCGAAAAACACATAGAAGAATGAGAAGACCAAGAGAAGAAACAACCTGGCCGTCCACAACAGAACGCCAGCGCTTTGCGTTCTCATCCGCTTCAATCTCCGCGCGTGCACGACACGTTGTAGCAGCAATTCTCGTCGCCCGAAGTTGTAAATATTAAAGTTGGTTCTTTCATGTTGTCTCCATGATCCTCCTGGCGGAATGTTTCCTCCCGGAACTGGAGAAGGAGAACACGTCACATCTTTAGAGTACTTCCTGCGAAAAAAGTGCGCCGGTCTGGGTTGCTCCGCAACAGAGCCTGTGCCCCATCCCAATCCACCGCTCCTTTTATGTATCATGACCGATGTTGCGCTGTCACGTGACGAAGCATCTATCCCACCTCCTGCTGAAGCTGTGCCTCACATTCTTGTTTCTGCGCGAGGGCTTTTCCAGTACTAGCAAACGGCTTTCGACGACTTCAGGAAGAAGAGTGCCTCGCACTTTATTCGGACTCTGACTCATTTATTTATTTATTTGATCCACTGACTCTGACTCATGAAGATCAATATCATAGGCGCCAGTACCTTCGATCATAGGCATCTTCACCTATCCAATTTATTCGACCCGTGTAAAACGGTCGTGGAACTGCAAGAAACCAATGAATATAAAGGTGTGCTGCAGCTGCGCAACGAGACCAATTTCGCGATGTTGTTCGTTGAAAGAGCAAGAGGGAACAAAGCGCAAATACCATTAATACCAGCAAAAGAAAAAGAACAAAAATCGACTTAAGCCTATAACTCCGATTCACAGTGTTTAAGAAAAGGACCCGAGAGAGGACACAACTGCTATTTTTTCAATTATCAGAAGAACTGCAGGCACAATACTAGAAAAAGAGACCAGTGTGTGACAAGTCTTAGACTTAGACACACAAATAAAACAAATAGATCCACCAATTTTTCTCATACTGAGCAGCGCTTCAGATGAATGAAATGGGAATACAAAATTATTCAAAGTTGAAGATCGGCGCCATGAAGCAAGCGATGATAGGTACTCTGGAAGGTTCGAAAAATCCTCTGCCGATGCGGAAGTGCAGAAGCTGCACGAACACCATTCAAGAAAATTGGAATGGTGCAGCGCTAGTTGATGCCGTCGACAGGAATTCTATTTTTTTTTTTTCGTCCTGCGTTCTTTTTATCAGTTTCTGCAGACAAAAAAGCAAACTGCACTGATGTACCTGCAGCTTTAGCCCCGGTACGTGGTCAACTCAAATGCTTCATGAGCAGCTAGCAAAAGTAGAGCATGGTCCGATGCTGACGTCATTCTATGGTGTGCGAGTAAAGCTAGAGAGCAAGTCGAAACACCGCAGCAATACCAAACACCCCGCCGACCGAAAATTAATATCTGAATACGCTGGTGCTGTCGTCGTGGAGTTCCTCTGGGTCTTGTTGTATTTCCTTAGCCTCCCTAGTATCACCAAGGGGCACAGAATCATGTTAGAAGGGTAGGTTAGGTCGTACAGCTGGTACCACGATACAAGCAGCTGTATTTCGTCGCTGCGAAGAGAGATATGCCCGCTTTTAGGCTGGATTAAGTAGAGGATTTTTTGCTTATTGGCTAGCAGCGATGTCTGGATTTCACTTTCGTAAACTCCCGGGCGGGACAAACCTGCACCAGCACAAGCGCCTGCTGCTCGTCCATTTTAAATAAAATGGGCGTCACGCATAAACTTAAGAACTACTTTTTTCATATTCAAGCATGGTAAGTATCAAAAATAAAAAATAAAGAACAATATGACAATGACTGTCATTTATTTTACTACTTTTCTTATTCCCACCTTCTGTCGTAGGTTTTATCACTATAGGACCAGAACACCTAGGTACCATAAGACTCCTCCTACAGCAAGAAGACTTCCGAGAATCAATGCGGCGACGAGTGCAGGCGACTGCAGCCAGCGCTGCAGCATTTCCGCGATTCCCCAGCTGGAAGAGCTAGAGTGGTGGTCCGGGACCGGGCCGGACAGGAACCCCGGTGCCGCCGGTCCACCAGGAGGCGTGGCGGGTCCAACCGCCCCGGCGTAATAGTCATGTGCTCCGCCCGGACCCGCTCCGACTGCCCCTGCATGGTAAGCCGATGCCGGCACCGGCTGCTTTGTGGAAAGGAAAACTACAAGAAAAGCGTCCCCGGTGGGTTGATCACGTTCACCTTCACGATCAGAAGTGAATGGCAAAGTCCCTGAAGTACACTCTGAACAAACTTTCATCAGTAGATTGGACAAGATGTGAGCCACGTGGTCCATGACCTCTCACGTAACCGATACGCGTACTTAGAAACGGGTTTTCATGTGGTCAATGTCGCTGGTGGGAAAGCGCAAATGCAATTGCATGTTGTCAACAAAACTCGACCACTCTTGATTTTCTGATTGTGATCTCGTGACGTGCTCCTCTTCTTAGCCTTATTTGCCGCTTTCTTGCGTCCCATTTTCGTAAGATGGACAGCAGGTGCAGGAAAACCGGGGGGCCCCGCACTACCGCTATTACCTTCATTTAAATTCATTCGCTACATCAAGTGGGCAGCAAATTTATGTCACACTCACAGAGGACCACACAGTCTGTGATCCATTAACGTATCTGACTTTATGTTGTTCGAGTCATGATCTATAAAACAGACCTCCCGCGAAGTCATTTCGACCGAATGTGACGAGGGCAACAGTTCATGTTCTCCTTTTGTTCCAGCCCTAATATCGACCAGGGTGTTTTTGGGCAACCGCCTTTTCAACAAAGAACTTTAGATAGTCGTAAACTCTAAATAAAAGGAGATATATATAGATACGGGGAAACAGCAAGATGCGAAAAGAACCAACTAAGAGTTAGAACCTGTACTACCTCTACCTGTCCAAGACAGCAGCGCGAGGAATAAAACTACGGCAGCAACTAGCAGCAGCACAACAAAGATGCAGCGTCTGGCCCTTTCTCGCGAGCGTTCCAGGGTTTCTTGTCGGGTTCTCTGCAGGCCCGCTCGGCCAGGAGAAGGTGGCTTGCGTGATACCGTGACGAAGGCTGCGGAAGGCTTTTTTATGTTGAGCGCTGCGTAGTCTGGACCGCCATCCGAGTCGCTGTTTATGTAGCCGGTTAAAGGTCGCTTCTGCTGTGAACTTGGTGCCCCGCGGCCACCGGTATCAACAAGTCCTGCACCTGCTTCACCTGCTCTTGCTCTACTTTTCGAGAATGCAAATGGTGGTCTTCCAGTTTGCGCTCGCACCACCGCTGGTGGTGTCCCGGGGTGTCCGAGTAGTGGTCTTGCCTGATCTGTTCCTTCAACGTTGGGCGTGAAGGGTGATACGATTCTTCTTGGTCCGAGGACTTCATCCGCACTTCCGAACGCAGACACACCGCTGCCACGACGCGGGACGCGGCCACTGCTGGTCCTTTTGCCCTCATGCTTTGTTTGTGCGCTTGTTCGTAGTCGCTGCGCCGCCAAGTTCTTATTTTGTTTCTTTGCCTTCATCGCCTTGCGTCGATGATCTTGTCGACCGGAAGGAGGAGCTACGTACGAACCTGAGGCACTGCTTCTCGTGCTGGAATCCGATCCGCTCGAGCTGGAATAGGTTGCAATCCCAAGACAAAAAATAAACACTTGACCCCACTCAACAAAGCGAGTGTGAGGACGACGACATTCATTGCACGCCGAAGCAAAGCTGCAACCTCATTTTCACCCGCCCAGCCGGGTAGGTGGAAAGTGGGACAGAACCACGATCCGGGCCGACTGGCCGGATCTTGCTTTTCTCCGTTCGCGTACGCGTGGATCCGGTTCCGTCCCACTTTTCACCCACCCGGCCGGGCGGGTGAAAAGTGGGATGACCACAAATCGTCTTAATTTGTTACCCCGCTCTAAGGGTCAAACTTCAGGACTGTGATCAATGTGGACGATAGTTCTTGTACGCATTTTTCTATATTGCAATGTAAAATCTTCAAAATAGAAGTTTCGGTAGGTCACTGTACGCATTTTTCTATAAAAAAAGTGGCGCATGAATGCTTTTTCCGACGAATATGAAAAATCATACGGGCAAATGAATGCCCTCTGCCCACACATGAGTTCGTTGAGAGTGCCAGGCTTTATTTGGTGGCCAGACCATAAACGAAGTTGCATCTGAAGCTCGTCTTTTCACACGGCGACTGCGTCGGCGTCGTCGCTTAGAACTGCCTCGTTGTTCTTTTGCGCCACCTTCATCGGCTGACGACGAGCTGCTGTAAGAGCTCGACGAGGAGGACATTGAAGATAAAATAAGTACTTCTATGCGAGGACGAATCGCGTGCCTACGGGCTGGAAATAGAAACTGGCACAACTAATACTAAACTAACCTCCCCGCCTCGGTCATTAAGTAGCTCCACTTCGGTACCTGAACGAGGGCGGTTGCCTCAAAACCAGGTAGAGACAGGAGGTAGAGACAGCGGCCTCGAGGAAGGCGGCAAAAAATCACCGCCAATCTTGTATGCTAAACAACTTCAACTTCATCATGCTATGTTGCATAGAAAAAGGAAGACAAAAAGAAAATCGAGCGGGCGACTGCAAGGAGAAACATCACAAAAGAGAAAAGAACATGATAACCGAGAAAACCGACATGAGGACGCCACGATGAAGCCACATGATGGAAGTATAAAACACAAGTAGTGGCACACGATCAGAACAAGAACACCAAACTCACCAAAAAGCATACCAAGCAGTCCATTTTCATGCTGCCAATGCCTCCAGACGTGGCTGTGGCATTATATATCTCTTGCAGAAACGAAGATGGCCATGCGGATCGATGCGCGGCCTTTGCGACTTACTAATGTAATATCTAGGGCATAAACATTTGAACCTTCGTGGAATCAAATACGAAAACTTGTCTTCCAAAGATTAGGAGACAGCATCCTCGTCACAACGAGCCTCGACACAACGGTTAGATAGTACTTAAGTGCTTGTAGTTTTTAGGGCAGTTTTTCAGTTTCAAAGCGGCAAGGGGGGAAAGCATATAGCCAACTACATATAGAGCTAGGTCGTAAATCTTCATTGAAGGTGATGCGTAGGTGATAAAGATACTGGCGCTCGGATGCGCAGAACCTTGCTAGCTTGCAATGCTACGCGCGGACCGATGCTAACCTACACGCCCGGAGAGTTCGAACATACACAAAATTTGCGTCAGCTTGTAAAAGTGCATGTAGCAAATATGTTCAAACTATTTGAAGACTTCGACCGCCCTGTCGACCTGTAGACAAAAGAAAAAGCAGTGTCAGCTTTTATTTCACGACCACCGCGTTTTACGTTCATCGAGGAAAAACAAAAATCATAGTCGATATAATTATAGAAATAAATTTCATAAAAAATTGTAGTCGTTAGCTTCCAAAACTAGTTCTGCACTTTGTAGACCTTCTTGCTGCCGAACTGGGGAACTGCTTGCACTTCTTCAAAATTTGCTTTCCAAAAACTCCGGGCTAAACTCTCAACAATTCGTGCAGGTTCTCCATCATTAACACGAGCTGCTTCTTTCTTTTTTATCTAGGCAACGAATAAGTTCCCTGGATTAAGCATGAATAAGGTGCCTTGTTGTGCCAACGGCGTTATTTTTGTTTTTTCTAATTCGCACAACTCTGCCTTTGGCAGACGGCTTTCAAGATGAACAAGATACTTATACGCCTGCGGCCCTCATTTTTTCTCATCGGCACTTCAATACTTCTTTTTCGCGTGTGCTGCCCAATATCATACAAATAGCTTGGTTATATAATTCTGCTGCTCTGGCTGCAGATTGCATCCCAAAGGAGGCCGTCTATGAACTGCAAAAGTATCGCACTCGTATAAATGCATTACAAATTTTCTCAGCATAAGCAATGCTTACCTTAAGGAAAAGATTTGTCTTGCAAGTCTTGCAACATTTATACGAATACAATACTTGCGCAGGATAGGTCGTTCGAAGATCTCGCAACTTCGCCTACTGCGGGCGGAGTATCTGCATCCGCATCTTCAGCTGAACTTAACAGAGACACATTCCGAGGACCACTAGCCCGCAGCTGCAATGCCTGTGCGACTGGTGTATCAAATGCAAAACTGTCTGGGTCTGGAAGAATGCGCGAATTGTCATGCTGCTTTTCCATGACCAATGAGGTCTGGAATGCAGGACCTAGCAAGACAGATTCTGTGCGATCTCTCTCATGCCTATCCTCCATGAGAAACTCTCTCCCGACTTGGTGAAAACTGGGCGACTTTTGGTAATCACGTAACACAGATTTTTGCGTGCTTCAGATTTAGCATGACAAGTTGCACTCTTCCAGACCCAGACATTTTTACATTTGATATGGTAATACGTTGTACAACCCGAGGACGTCGTGGCCCAAGGATGAAAACAAGCAAAGTATCCCACGAAAAAACTGTTTCACTGTGAACTTGTGATGCATGGAATGGAACACAAAACTATTTGTTTTGCTACACGACATGCAAGACGTTGGATCATTTTTCCGGTGTTTTCGCTTGGGAAGTGCGCAGGGCAAATTTTCTGTGCCATGTGTAACAAACTTGTGATGCAGATCTTGCAAAATCATCACAGTGAAACAGTTTTTTACTGCGATACAAAGTAAACCCGTACTAAAAAGATAAGCCGCCACCGCCTTCACTTGGCTGCGATTTTTCACAGAAGCACGAAGATGAACAACCTGCGCCATTCTGAATTTCTGTGCTTTTAGCTGACGTCCTGCCGGAGGTAGTGAGACAGTGTATTTTAGCCTGCTCCACCGCGGACGGTATGTAGTGAGACAGTGGAAGAAGAAGATGAAGAACAAGAAGACGAATAAAAATGCAAATTCTAATATGGTGAAAGATGAAGTAGGTGACATTATATTTTCAACTTGTGGTGCGCGGATCCTCACTTGACTTCTTTGTTGTCAAAGTTCAAGAGGCAATAAGTACAAGTGACAGATTCTTCCATATGCATAACGTTCAAACCGGCGCGAAGCTTGGGAACGTCTTTCTCTTTGACGGCCTGGACGATCTCCTTCGGACCAATGTCGTAATCCGCAATGAGCCCCATCATCTTCTTCACCTCTTTCTCTTCCTGGGACTTCTTCTTTGCCGCTTTCTGCAGAT
>CAJINV010000003.1:7234047-7330371 GCA_905178155.1 Amoebophrya sp. A120
CCTACAACTCAAATACACCTTCACTCGCTCCTGGTTTAGGAATGCACAAGAACTGGTTACTATCCTACTCACAAGAACTGGTTACTATCCGCCATTGCAGGAGTGAAGATTGAGCAGGTGGTCGTGCAGTCAGTCTGGTCGACGAGGCGTTTATCTCTAGTACAACTTCTACTTTGCCGCGCTGCCCTTGTTTCCGGCTCCTGCGTTTGTGGGGGATGAGGTAGACTTTGCTGCAGATGAAGAGGATGCTCCACCGCCCCTTCTCGGCGACTTGCTGCTGCTCTCGGCTGCTCCGCCACTACTTCTCCCCGCAGACATCAGCATGGAGTTCACCGTGGCCTCGTCGTCCTCTAGGAAAACCCGGTCGGTGGGCACCTTCAGCTTCAGTTTGTGCTTCATGAACCCGCGCACGTAGCTGCTGGCCAGGTCCCACACGTCGTGGCAGTCCGGGGACGTCAACAGGTTCACGTCCGCCTTCTTCTTGATTAAGAGGAGAAAAACCTGCTGGTCGAAGTTAATCGCAGCTAGGTGGAGCAAGGTCATCCCCGTGTCCGGGTCCCGCGTGTTTGGCGAGACGAAGGCCAGTATGAAAATGTGCAAAAGTCTGCTACTAGTATGTACCTCTTGCGTGGAAGAAGAAGATGAAGAACAAGAAGACGAATAAAAATGCAAATTCTAATATGGTGAAAGATGAAGTAGGTGACATTATATTTTCAACTTGTGGTGCGCGGATCCTCACTTGACTTCTTTGTTGTCAAAGTTCAAGAGGCAATAAGTACAAGTGACAGATTCTTCCATATGCATAACGTTCAAACCGGCGCGAAGCTTGGGAACGTCTTTCTCTTTGACGGCCTGGACGATCTCCTTCGGACCAATGTCGTAATCCGCAATGAATGAGCCCCATCATCTTCTTCACCTCTTTCTCTTCCTGGGACTTCTTCTTTGCCGCTTTCTGCAGATTAGGAGACAGCATCCTCGTCACGACGAGCCTCGACTTTCTGAGAAAACAAAAACTATATCAGATCAGATCAGAATATTACCGTTTGGTATGCTCGCACTCGTTGGTGCGGCGGTGCAACAGTTTTTTGGAGAGAAACTCAAGAGACCCCCAGTGAAAGCTAGATAGATAGATAAAGAAAAAGCTGGACGGACTAGTGGAGAGAGAAAAGAGGAACGAGAGCTACAGTGAGCCACTACCTGTGCCTTGACTTAAGATGATTAAACAACGTTGATAAAAGGTAAAGGAAAAAACAAGACATACTACGCCCTTGACTGAGAACTAGCATTTTTGTTACAATAATTATACTCGTTGGCGAAAAATACATTTTTAGACGGGGACCAGGCGAGCTGTACGAAATCTACTTTTTGAACCTTCTGTAGTGATGAGAGCTAGCTTTTTCGCGTACTTTTAGGACCATAGCATGCGGACCAGGCGAGACGTTTTTACTGGCTTACTCACGGGAAAGTTTAACTTTAGCGAGCGACGCTCTTTCTGTAGAACACTAGACCAGCCTCAGTTTCCTCTTTCCTGTAGCAACACGGCCCTCACGTCCGCTCGTTCGTATATCTGCATATCGATGGAAAAGAACAGGCTGAACTCGCATATAGCATCGTGATTTGCTACGCACAAATCACTTACCGCGTGTTCATCCTGGGGGGCTTAGTGTTACCAAAGTTGCTCCGTCGTCGTGTGTGAGGGCCGTGTTGCGTGTGCGTCTGCAACTACTACTACTGCGGGTCCGCGCGCGCCGCTTCCCGTGCAGCACGCTGGCGCTTGAGTCTCGAATTCTGTTGGTCGCGGGTGCTGTTAAACTCGTCCCGGTACTCGATCGCCTGCGCCAGAGCCGCGCCCGGGCTCCCATACGCCTCAGGCTTCAGCGTCTTTGTCGGGTGCCACATCTCACCTTGGTCGTCCTTCAGAGGCACTTTGACCAGGAGTTTTTCTTCTTTCGTGAACGTAATGTAGCGCGGGAGCACAAGATCTCTGACGCCTTCGATCAATTTCCGTTTTTCGTTCGCACGCACTAGCGGGTCCACGCGCTGGCGGCGGACAAGAGGGCGGGGAGCTTCCGGGGGGCGTCGCTGCTTCAGCTTTGCGGTGACCTGCTGCTTGAATTCTTGTACCACAGCCTGCTCCTTGATCTCACGCATGTGTACGAAGGCCAAGCGAAGACAAGAGAAGTCCTTGAAGCTCCAAACCTTACTACTCTTCTTGCAGCTGTCGCATCTGCACCTGACCCCTTTGAGCCGCTTCTCCTCCGATGGTTTGAGGCCCAGACGAAACGCGGAGCGGTATGCTGCTGGATCGAAAGTCGCTGGGGTGCATACGAAGTGCGGGAAGTCCTTCACCTCCTCGAGGATGTCGAAGAGCTCGTGGTGAAGCGCCTGAAGCAGCTGTTCTTCGACTGGGTGGAGGTCCGGCGTTCCTAGCCGACCCGGTCCCGGCAGAAGTGTGGACGCCGGTGTCGGTTGCCTATTCCCCAGCCCAGCAACGACGCGCTCCACTCCGATGTAGCGCGAGACAACTCCCAAAAACTTCTTGTCCTCCTGCCCAACCCTCCGAGCCCGCTGCTCAATGTTCGCGATTAGGAGACAGCATCCTCGTCACGACGAGCCTCGACTTTCTGAGAAAACAAAAACTATATGGACTAGCTTTTCCGCCCTGCTGGTACCTGATTGAGTTATTTCATTTTGATACAAATTTGTCGTGCTGATCTGTGTCAGCACGTGATCCTTTCGCCGGAACACAAATCTTCCACAAAATGCCCGCTGCTGGGGTGGTCGGGGCGCCGGAGTGCCTGGCTTATTCCTGTGCTGTCTGGTGAGTCACACCCTTCACAATGGCGAGAAAAGGTCCGAGTCTGTAGCGTTCGTAAGGTTCCAGTATTCAAAACGTGCTCTACAGCAGCGAGGCGTGCAGCGAGGACCACACCGTGACGCCCGTGCCACAGAGGTGGCAGCGAGGCGCCCTCCCGCCCGGCCACGGAGGTGGCCCGGGCCGTGCTCCAGTGCTCCACGGAGGTGGCTACACCGGGTGCAGCAGAGGCTGCATCAAGTCCAAGTTCGCATGGCTGGCGCCTCCACTCGGATCCCGCCGCCCTGTGGCTTTACTCCGCCATGCGAATCTTGCCGGCTTTGTCGCGTAAACAGGGTGGCTCTCGTAGGTGTTTGCGGTTCGTGACGTTGTGCGGAGGGCAGGCAGGGCAGACTTCCACCCGCTTCACGTAGTGTCTGCCCTGGTGCATGAAGAGGCTCCCGCTGGCGACCTTCTCGGCCGGTAGTGCGGGTTTGGCTCCAGCGGTGGAGCTGCTGCTGTGCGTCGCGGCCTTGGTCTTCATGGGCCGGGACGTGGAGGGTGCTGGCGCGCTTGCCAACTGGAGGGCTGGTGCAACTCCTGGCGGCAATCCATGCGGCACTTTAAGGTAGTGCGGCTTCGGCACCGCTGACTTCCCGCGCTTGCTGAAGAACGGTTCGTCTTCCACTGGGTCCAGCGCTTCCTCGCACAACACACTGCTGCGCTTTCGCCCCTCCTGTGCCTGCTTCGCCGGCTTCCCCGGCTCACCTTCCGACCCGCTGTACTCCTGATCGCTCCCGCCTGCTGCATCCTTGAAGACGACGTCGCCGGAAAACCGCAGGTCGGCGGCCAGCTTGTAGACGAAAACTTGTCTTCCAAAGATTAGGAGACAGCATCCTCGTCACTACGAGCCTCGACTTTCTGAGAAAACAGAAGATTTTACATATACGTAAACATTAAGTGGTTGAAGATAAATCACATTTACATCACGTTCGAGCTATCTGTTTTTGCTTCCTTCAAACGAAAGCCGTCGCGCTGTCTTGCTCCCTACAACTCAAATACACCTTCACTCGCTCCTGGTTTAGGAATGCACAAGAACTGGTTACTATCCTACTCACAAGAACTGGTTACTATCCGCCATTGCAGGAGTGAAGATTGAGCAGGTGGTCGTGCAGTCAGTCTGGTCGACGAGGCGTTTATCTCTAGTACAACTTCTACTTTGCCGCGCTGCCCTTGTTTCCGGCTCCTGCGTTTGTGGGGGATGAGGTAGACTTTGCTGCAGATGAAGAGGATGCTCCACCGCCCCTTCTCGGCGACTTGCTGCTGCTCTCGGCTGCTCCGCCACTACTTCTCCCCGCAGACATCAGCATGGAGTTCACCGTGGCCTCGTCGTCCTCTAGGAAAACCCGGTCGGTGGGCACCTTCAGCTTCAGTTTGTGCTTCATGAACCCGCGCACGTAGCTGCTGGCCAGGTCCCACACGTCGTGGCAGTCCGGGGACGTCAACAGGTTCACGTCCGCCTTCTTCTTGATTAAGAGGAGAAAAACCTGCTGGTCGAAGTTAATCGCAGCTAGGTGGAGCAAGGTCATCCCCGTGTCCGGGTCCCGCGTGTTTGGCGAGACGAAGGCCAGTATGAAAATGTGCAAAAGTCTGCTACTAGTATGTACCTCTTGCGTGGAAGAAGAAGATGAAGAACAAGAAGACGAATAAAAATGCAAATTCTAATATGGTGAAAGATGAAGTAGGTGACATTATATTTTCAACTTGTGGTGCGCGGATCCTCACTTGACTTCTTTGTTGTCAAAGTTCAAGAGGCAATAAGTACAAGTGACAGATTCTTCCATATGCATAACGTTCAAACCGGCGCGAAGCTTGGGAACGTCTTTCTCTTTGACGGCCTGGACGATCTCCTTCGGACCAATGTCGTAATCCGCAATGAGCCCCATCATCTTCTTCACCTCTTTCTCTTCCTGGGACTTCTTCTTTGCCGCTTTCTGCAGATTAGGAGACAGCATCCTCGTCACTACGAGCCTCGACTTTCTGAGAAAACAAAAACTATATGGACTAGCTTTTCCTCGTCACTTTCTCCCTACAACATTGCGCAACGTGGTTCGCAAGAAGAACTAACATGGCAGCTAGGCACCAAACTCCAACTGGTACAATTGCCGTCGCCGACGTGGTGAAGATGTTACAACCCAATGCAATCTCTGTCTCGTAGTTTTATATTTTCATCCAAAACTGTATTCTGTATCCGTTGCATTCCCTTCGTTAAACGCCAAGGTGCTGATGTTGTTGGAAACATCCACATCGGCAAGGGTAAGCAGCGCAAGCGCTACCGCTACTGCATTAAAGTTCATTTTTTGCTCACACAAGAACGCCCTATCTTGTTATCAGTTTTCCTGGTCAATGAAGTAGCAAGCTATGCGCAGCTGTTGTGGACAAAAGTGCGAAGAACGAGGGCAGCAACTGCACAAGGACAAGCGGAGAGACAGACTTTTGCTCGACCTGAAGTTCGATCATCCTCCTGCTGCTGACTGTACTTTTTTTGTAGCCGTACGATATTTTTGCATCATTTAGTCCTTTCTAATTTTTTTTTAATTTTTTCTAAGAACTCGAAGTATGCCATTGCCAGCTACACTTTCCAGAAGACCCTCCGGCTCTCCTCCCTGAGCTCGTTCCTATAGTAGTAAAATCAATATATTTAGCGTAGCATTTATATTGCTCCATCAAATATAAAAGTAGACTAGATCCGCAGTCGTGCTCGCGACTCGGGGTGTCGGTGTGGAAGGTCGTCACCAGATCAACTGGGATAAAGATAATGTTACATGCGGACGAGTGGAAGCTCGCTCTTATTTTTCGTTAATATCTATATCTTTTAGCATGTGCATGCCCAGCAGTTGCCAGCCAGACATGAACTACTACGCTAAGGAGCAAAGAGTCAACTCTGAAAGAAGGAGTCAGATTCAATTCATGTTCCGGGTAGTAATTAGAACTGCAAAATGCACTTTTTTCATTTTGCCGTGTAAAGTGGTCTCGAGATGAGAAGAAAGGAGCCTCCTGCTGCCATTCGCTTTACTTAGCCGTAACATGATACATTGAATTCGTCTCCACATCATCATCAGAGAGTGAGCTAATCCTAGTTGTCGGTCCTCCCACCCGCACATAGGCCCATACCGTTAACAAGCGGAGACGCTAGCGATTAGGGCAGAGCGAACTGCCATGCTTCCGATCTATGACAATGACGTAGTTGTAGTTCTTGAAGCATTTAAATAAATATGAAGAGGATGCATGGTCGTGCATTCTCTCGGAAGTCCCTCCCTCGGCGCCACCAATCCGCGTGAATTGTTTCTCCTGATTACGCATACGTAGAGGCTGACGCTATTATTTTTCATGTTGGCGTCATTTCCACACAAGGCCACGGCACACTGTCTTCATGCTCTACTTTCTATAAAAACGTCGAGTGTATAGAATCGCGTTCTGATTTCCATTTCCATGTATTTCTAAATTCCTCTCGTCGCCTTTGTGACGGACGACACAGAGCCAGAAGCCCTGTCGCACTGTCTTGATGCACACGAGAGGACAGATTTGTATGTATACTTACATAGTCGTGCTTGTGGTCTTGGATGTATAAGATAGACAGAGCATCGGACTTGAATATAGGCCAAATCGAAGACAACTATTTCTATTTCCGATTCTTCGCATGAAGGTGCTCTTTCATTTCTTACCTAGCCCAGGCGTGGGCAACGACTCGGAGGTGCATAGAAACATTGTACGACACGGGCATCGGCATCGTTGCGCTTGTTGATTGTCCGCTTGATGTAAAACTAGAAGTCCAAACTCAGCCAGTGCGCATTGCAAAGTTTTCAGGACCACGATGTCATATTTTCATCAGGTACAACGTACATCTACATTTACTGTCAATATTGTACAACTAGCGGCAAGACATGCCTCGTTATCCTTAAGTGTGACAGGATCATGAAATAGAAATACCACCAGCAACTACAAGATACTAGACAACTCCACACGACGGAAAACTTCTCGTCGGCAATGTCCAATCGATGTCCTGTAAGGTGGCGTAGCAACCGTTCTGTGATGACGAGCATATAATTTTTCTTCCTTAGTTTACTGCTTGTTCTATCTTCGATTGCAAGTGACTCCAGAATTCAACGTGGTTCCCGATAGATTGGAACCATGCTGAAGCTGATGCAAGGCCAACCATTCTGCTGCAGCAGCGCCAGCAGCGAACAGCAGGCTGTCAACATCAAATGAGTCATAGAGACCTTGCAACTCCTTTTTTTTGAATGGCGACATCATTGACGTAACAAAAAAAACTCGCTATAAAGATATTTTTTTTTTTCTTTCTGCTACATCGACTGCACATCATGCTTTTAAGTATGTTGTGTAAGGCTACGGACACCCACGGCCATGACTCTCAGTCAAAGAGCCTGAATAATGAAATGCGTGAAATTACAAGGAATCCTGACACTAGGCTACTGCTTGCGCCCCCTAGTACTCACGAATTCCTAAAAACAAAACGTATGGCTCCTGAATGCAAATGCAACTTGTTCTCGCAACTTAATCGTCTTCGTGCAAAAGTGTTGGAATCAAATTCATCAACGTCGCGAGTATAATCGTCGCACTCGACATCGCTTGAGGGTTTTTCGCCTCACCTAGTATTCGAGCTCGAGAATGAATCGACTAAACAACATCAGAGAACGAAATAACAATCAATATAGAACCTTGGATCTCAATAAAAATAATTTTATTTTTTATGAAGCAACGCCTATGATCTCGCTTTTACTCCAGACGATGCCCCCTTGGAGCGGCTGTGAGAGCTCCGCGAAGCGCCCTCATGAGCTAAGACTCGACCACGCGCAATACTGTAATAGAGGCGGTTACAGGTGAATCTGGCCGTGTACAAGCCGCCTTAAAATCTAAAAACGTAAGGCCAGGACCTGGTCGTGAGATGACTGGAAAGAATAGGCCGGAACAACTTCGTGGCCCAGTTTTATTTAAGATTACGTGGCTTTACTGCACAAAGTGCATACAATCACTTCGATTCATCTACAGACTTAGTTCTTGTTTTTCTGATTTTTTTCATTTCATTTTATATAGGTATAGCTTGCATGAAAAATCTGATTTGCCGTTCCACTCCGATGGCATACTATCGATAAAGCAAAAGGAGCAGGAACACCTAGTAGCGGCTTCATATTGTTGCACTAGCAGATACAGAACATGCCTACAACTTTTTCATTAACATGCCAGAAATAAGAGATGGAAGCTTTCTTGCAGCGCAGCCGCAGCGTCGGTATCCGCCTCTTGTACATACTTATTTCTTGTTGGTAAAGATAGACCGTTCCGTGCGTGGTTTTCGTCCGGAGGTCATCGTAGTGCCAACGTTCTTCTGGTTCTGTTCTTCTTGGTAAGTCGAATACAAATGCGTACGCTGCTGCGTGAGTCGTTCCTATTGTACTGCTATGGCGTTCTGTCTTCGAAAGTAACCAAAATACCCGAACTGGATAACGAGCTTGAAAGGTTGCAGGCAAAATTCGGCTTTGTGCGAGTATTTCAAAAGTAGTATACGAAAATTCGTGGCCAAGCACGACTTATAGTTGCGAAATAGATGCAAAGGGAGCAAAAATGTGCACAACTAATAGAGTTAGAGTCGCCAAAGTATAGTCTACTTACCTCGTCATGGTAGAGGTGCGTGGCTTTGGCTTTTGGCTATGTTGATATATGATTTATTGAAATTGAGGTTGATATATACATAGAGTTGCACAGTCCCTCTCCCTGCTCCAGGCCCAGCCGTAACACAGTCACACATCCGTCGGTCGTTTGCTGGTCGCTCGTTTACGGCATGCAGCACCCTGGACGGTGCGCAGAAGACTCTCGCGAGGAAATAGTTCGCGTTCGTCTGCCGACAAGCACCGCAGCGCCTTCAGGTTCACTCCCAACCGGGCAGTCGGGAGACCACGACCAAGCTCCGTCGTCTTTGTGTCGGTATATCGCATACAGTTTTCCCTTGCGCGATCTTTTGCTTTTCGCTATGGCCGAACCGCTACCACAACGGTCGTGTAGTACCGCACGGGTATTGTCATCTTCTCCCTCATGCGACCCCTTTCGGAATGCGTGCTCGGACAGGAGGCGTGTGTGTTCCTTCAAGTTCTTCAGCGTCAGTGGGAACACTCCCGGGGGAAGAGATTGCGTCGAACCGGAACTCGAGTAGTTGATCTTTCTGGACCTGGAATTGGTATCGGACCTCTCGTCTGAAGCCGAATCTATACCCTGCAAGTTCTACAGCCCCTCTGCCGCGGCCCTCTGCTTTTTTGCAGCATTGATTCGGATATTAATTTGCCCGCATCATCATCTTCTACAACTTGGAAATTATAAGCAGTACGAAAGAAAGAAAGCGAAACTGATGCAGTCGCAGCTGTTGGCAAGCTGTAAGCTGCTAATTCTTCGATAGACAGATACGAGCTTCTAGCGAATTCAAGTTCAACCTCTGAAGCGATCATCTATATTCCAGTGGGGTGGGCGATTTTGATTGCATATAGACATAAAAGAAACAAGCACGCACAGGATACGGACAAACTGAGCATGGGGGGAGAGCAGAGGCCATATGAACATTTTTGTGCTTTGCATAGAATCTGGCGCGGTTGAGGTGCTTGCGTTTTGAATCACGCGCATGTCGTCGGTATGAGGCCCCCTGGTGCCGTATCCTGTGTAAAAACGTTCCCGATCCATAGCCATATTCAAGTTGGAAAGTGAGCGACGCAATTGAATCCGGAAGCTCAAGCTGTTGGAGTCACGCATGACGAGATTCTGCGTATCTGTATTGGGAGCGCAGCTTGGCAAGCGCAGTCGCATCACAAACCCACCACCTTCTGCTTCTCCTCTTTATAGCATCACAAATTCTACAGAGACGCGACTGCTTACTAAAGGGCAAGGATGCCTGTTTCTGTCATGGGACGCATGCGCATTCTACTTACTTACAGACGTTTCTCTTCCTGTAAAAAATGATGGAGATGCAAACGGGCATGACAACTCTGGGAGGGACGTATTTACCCAGCATATGCCGCGGTAGCGATGCAGCGTGACCGGTCGCGAACGTCTTTTATCTACTGCGGGTGGTCGTGGTGCTATGCATTTCAAAGATGCCTCGGTCTCAGCGAAAACCTGTGAGTGTATGTTGCATCGTGACCGAGAGACGTCCAATGCTTATCTACAAGGACTGGAGATCGATGGCATCATTTCTCACGCAGTCTAGGCATGTAGAAGCCCAAGCCTCCGCAGAATTTGCTACGCTCTGTGCGGATGATTCTCGCAAATGCAAAAACTCCATGACTACAGTCATGCACTTTCTTCCACACCAAGACATACTTGCATGCATTTGATAGAAGATAGTCTGCGCCCCACGGGGTGTTGTGCGTCGTCTACTAGTTCCAGACTCGGCTTGGCCTGCCATCGCTTAGATTGAATGGTGCGGCTCGGGGCTGGAGTAGAAGATGAAGATGGGGCCGACCAGGCTAACGTCCCCGATGCAGTCACGCTGGACGGAGTTCCGCGCAGTGGTCCTTGTCCTTCATGCTGCCGGTCATCGCGACTCCGACTCCGCCAGCCGCCTAGCGAGCTTGTTGCCTGGGCCTGCCGCAATCTTGTTCCCTGGTCCTCTTGCTCCACGTGGTTCCCGTTCGGTTCATCTTCACCAGATGAAATAAACTCAATATCTTCAACTGACTGAATGCATCGAGATCCCGGCGGCTCGTCTTTTGCATTTTTGTTTTTTTTTCGGAGATTTCGCACTAAGCATCGCTCCGCTGCAAATCTCGAATCTGTCCCGGGATCGAGTGCGGGGAAATCCAGTGGTTGTGCATCCGCGAGAAAGGCAATAGCACACCAATGCCATTACACTCTGACCACTCATCTCGTTTTATTGTTAGTATACGAATAATACTCTACAACTAAAGTCTATCTAATCCTTGTGTCCATTTGATTTTAAGATTCCGCAACAGAACGGCGGCCTGTGATATGCATGACAAGAAGCGACGTCTTTCGACGTGGAACGTTCGCAGATCTTCATCTGATCCAAGTGCGACATGTGCTTTAGCTTTTCTCGTCCATAATGCAGCCCCTCTACTCTGTGCAGGGCCTGAAGAGCAGCGGCTTCGTCGGTGTCCATTTTTAGGAAAGCCCGCTTGTAGTGCTGGAATTCAGGAACTGAAACACAGATGTTAAAATCTAGCAGGGAAAAAAAGGCCCACTCCAATTTGTTTAACTCAGCCAACGGCACTCCCCCGATTAAGGCATATCGCGTGTTGGAGAAGAATCGATCGTCCCAATACTTCGAAGCCAGTGTGATTGCGGCAAGCCAAAAACGGTAGAGGTATGAAGCGGAAGTGCCTGACATTGGGGAGTGCTGCTAGCCCGCCCTGGGGGCTTTTGTCATCCACATTAATAAAATTGAGGAAACTCAAATTTTATGCGCGCCAAAAGTTAGTCAATTCCTTGTGGTTCCGAACGATTGTCATCTATTAGGAATAGGAACAAGAATGGCGCTCTGCATCACAAATGGGGCGACGTAGGGATGGCCACGCAGCTACAAGTTGGGCTCTATCTTGGGACTAGCAGCAGTCTGGGAGATCGTTCGCCTTCCGTCCATAAAATGTTTGCATTGTTCAGGCGGTGGCTCCGATGTTTTCCGGGAGGGTCGACGCTCGTCAGCGACGCCCGCAGTCGGTCAAGATAGATGTACGCGATAACGTAGCTTTCCGCACTCGCGTCGAAGTGCTTGTGGAACCGCGCAAAATACTCGTTCAGAGGCATCGACGTCTGGCTCGTTAAGTAAAACATGTTGAGTCGCTCGTCCTCGCAATATTTCGGCCTGCGATAAATGCCGAAATGAGTTTCGGCGTAGTTAATAACTTTGCGCCAATAAAGGTCCGGCTCAATCAAGTCCAGAGTTAGCGAGTCCTGCATTTCCATGGGCAGGGCGATCTTCTGCAGCGCTCTTGCGACGTTGCGCACCAAACGGCCATCCTCTGCATCAGCTGCTTGGTCAAAAATTTGCCTCAGCTGCTTCGGCTTCGACTCGTCTGACTGCTGCATCAGCTGCTTCGCCTCGTCTGACTCTAACTTTCCGACCTCTGCCAAGGGATCGTCGTACCGTCCCGTTGCCGCAGGCTGAAAAGGCCGATCCAGCTGTCCCAGATGATTGTAGCAGGGAAGCTCAGGTCATCGGAGAAAAAAGCTTGCAGCTCTCAACGTCACCATTTTGCGACTCACAGTTCCGTCAGAGGAATACGTCTGCTCGGCGCGAACCTCGAATCATGATCGATATCAAAGCTAACTACTTTCATGTCAGCTGGAGCCCACGACAGTTTTCGCTTACGCACGAGTGCCGCCACAGCCCTCTTCTGGCATCCCCTCCGGGCCGTTTGCATTTCCGTTTAATATTTTCTCGTATAATATATGCAAGAATAACGCACGAGATCAAGAATCACATGAAGCTGCACCTTTCTGGGTACTTATGGAGATTGATTTTGCCTTTGTCTTTGTGCTGTGTATAAATATAACATGTGTGCAAAAGGGTGACGAGCTCGGTAGAGATGCTTTTTTGAAGATACTCCCGGACGACATTCCATGTCCGTCTCCGCGTCCGCGTCATCAAACGAAGCAAGCGACACAGCGTTCGCACTGCCGGCGTCGGCCGCTGCGCCCCCCCGAATATCAGGTTGGACAACACCACCGCCACCCAACAGGCCGCCATAGGCTAGAGGAGCATCGGAGGGGCAATTCTTTTGTGGCGCCGCCACGGTTGCGGATGTCGTGCCTTCCCCGCGGCCTTGAAATTGTGGACAGGATCTAGAAGTGCTGCGTGTGGTGCCGAAGTGTTGTTGTAGTTCCGGCATTTCTTCACTAGCTACACCCGCACTGATCATGCCCACCCGTTCTACTTGATGAGCACGCGACTCAAGAGCGCGACGAGTGGATGCCTTCTCCTGCTCTGGTGGTGGTGGATGCGCATGCACAGCCCCCGGTGAGTTCGGCCCATTTTTCCTGGCATCTTTGTAATGCTTGTCTTGCTGGTCACACGCGGAGCAAAGATCTCGCAGCGATTGACGGGTGACGCCGTATACTGCGTCCTGCTGCGGCACGAAGGCTCTTTTGTCCCGGTCGCACCAACCACTACCAGAAGATGCACCTTGCGCTTCTTGCCCTGTTTTTTCATCCGCGCCCGCTGCGATGTCGGGCTGCGTTGTAATTCGAAATTAATACTAGGCGAAAGCCTTGACTTTATGGTGCACGACCATTTTAAAAATCACATGTAGTAGCAAAAGTAGACAAACTTAATCTCTTCAAAAATATTATCCTATTTCACACCATCTACTTTAGATATACTCGCGAACTAGCGTCGTGGGCGTCCGAGGTTTTGACTTGGCCTTCAGGAGAACGTAAGCATTGCTGAGAGGCGCGCCGGACGATTATGCCCTGCAAAGGTCTTACAATTTCGCGCGTTTGTTCCACAACGACAATACTGCAACAAGATACCAAGAGATGTTTTCTTGCAGCGCACAGTAGAAATGCGATTTTGGGCTTTTGGGACAGCGTACAACCAAGATAATGTATATCTATATTTATTCTATATTCATTCATCAACAACATGGCGCAGCGCTGGCGTCGGCATGCAGTGCATACTAACACGCGTCGTGAACTACATGCTGCAAGCGTGTGCTGCCAGAAGATTATTTACTTTAATCATGAGCTTAAAAGCGCCTAGGTATGTGCGACGCGCCCATCCCAATCTCAGGACGTGCACTTTTTGCAGCGACAGGTTCATGTATGCTAGTAATGCAGCAGCCGAAATTGTAACGCGTGAACCAGCCATATCGATGCCTCTGTGTGCCCGGCGGCGCTTCAGGTTTTATAGAACTGGATTGGCTCCTGATGTCTTTGTGCTCCTGCACGCTCACCCCAGAAGCGTGGCTTTTTCACCGTAGAAAAAAAAAACTTTAACCTGCAAACAGATACTAGATTCGAGTAAATACTGATGGAGGAGCAGGAGCATAGAGCTAGGCAGTATGTAAAATTAGAGCGCAGGTCTTTCACGGTACAGTCGTGGTGACCATGAGTCACAATTCTCAGACAAGTCATGTGATGCAATTCTTGTCTGCTCTCAGGGATCCCAACAGACGAGAATGACCACGAACATACGAGGAGCAAATCCATTTTCATATCTTTTTCACCGGCGAGCCACCTGGAGTGTTCGGCGACGGCGACGAGCCCGGTGTAATATCATCCTCCACCGTGGCATCAGAGTCGTCTTGATCTTGTACTCCTGCACCTCCGTTGACAGGACCTTGCTGTGCGACAATATCGGCCCCTCCAAGGCGATCGTCGTGCAGCGAGAGAAGGCGCATGGAGTCATTCAATAGTTCATCAACTACAGCAGCAGCTGCATGATCACCTTCACGTTCACCACCGCCGGCACCAGCACGAGAAAACTGGTCCTCCGCGCTGTCGCTGGTGAGTGAAGTGCTGGTATGAGCCGCCGAAGCCGAACCCAGACCGGCTCCCGATGGGCTTCTTGTCGAGTCTTGATCATTGGCCCTGGCCACACGGCCCTGGTGGTGACCACACGTCGACAGCCGGTTGATCCCGATTGGGTGGTCGTGGACGCAACCGAAGTGCTCACCATCGGTCTCAGAGCCCGGCTCTTGCTCTTCTCCCTCGCCCGACTATGGGAGTGAAAAGTCGTGGGAAATCGCCAAGGAGATTCAAGGAGACCAAGGCGCAACCCCAGGAATAGGAAAAAAATAAAAATATAATTATGATATAAGTATATTTTTGCAAAGTTACAACATGTCCGACTAGGAGGTCCTCAGAGGAACTTCGACCCACCCAGCCGGGTGGGCCTTGTTAGGTCCCCGGCCCCAAAAATTAAGTTATGAATCCACCACAGCTCGCGCTCGCGAGTGTTTCAGTTTGTTTTCTCGCCGGATTCATGATCCATCCGAATCAAAAGCAATATTTATATGAGGAAGTATGCCGTCCAACCGAGCTTCTACCGTACGCAGAATTACAACTACTCGTTGCATCCCGTGCAATGCGAGCACTTTACGCAGCCTGCTCCTGACAGCTCAACATGCAAAGTGAAGATAAGAAGTTCTTGATTCGATCAAGAAGTTAGAGATGTCCCGCGACGTCTTGCAGGTCGTCTTTCATATCACCGCCTTTGCACGGAGTGCGCCGCCGACGGAAACATCATCACTACCGGTCATATCTGGTAGTGATGTTTCCGTCCGTACCACCCCGGCTGCGGCTGCCACGTCGCGTCCTTTCGTCGGGAGATCCGGGACGAGGGTAGCCTCCGAGTCGCTGGAAAAATCGCCCCCGACCCGGGATTTCAACATTATCCCAGGATAGGCTTGCAACTCGCTGCCACTCAGGCAGTCCTCGCGATCTGTCCTCCGATACGGTGGCAGTGCGAACTCGTCGGGGTTAGAGGCATAGGCAGCACAGGATGTCATTCGCTGCGGAGTTTGAGGATCGGACCCGTGGCTGGCGACGTCGTCGAGGTATGATGTGTATTGCGCGTCCTCTTGCGCTGCACCGCTCTTATTTTTTGATTTCTTCTTCAGTTTCAGTCCTGCAGCGGTTGTCGGACCAGGAGCTGCCTTGTCTGCCGTCCGCATGACGGGTGTAGTTCTGGTGTAGAAATTGCTGTCGTGTGCACCACCTGGTGCGGCACTCGCAGCCGCAGCCGCACTTTCTCTCGTGCGGCTGACGACGTGCTGCAGACGGGCCCCTTGTTGTCTGTCGCCCGCTAGGCCGAATCCCGAGGGCCCAATAGAGGCAGCCTGAATTTCTGGCGGCCGGAAGTCGAACCCACTTGCAGCAGAGGCAAAACTCTTGCTTCCACCTGCAGAGAATATAGAAAAACTGGAAATATAGAAATCTTTCAACAAATCAAAATTAAGTATGTATCGCGACGTAATCAACTACTACGACACATGACCCAGCATCTACAACAGCTCCAGAGTGGTGCAGCCGTACTAGAAGTAGAAGATGAAGAGAGGGTTATAACAAGTGCATAGAGAGTCAATCGCTCAATGAGACCACCCCTTGCAGCTGGACAACGGGCAGACATTTAATTATATTTCGCAATTCTCATAATCCAGGAAGTTTTGCAGGGGCGAGCTGCTTCATCTACGTGCACTTTGCCCTCATCTTGCTTCAGTTCTAATGGAGCCATGATGTCAACAACACAAGCGTGGCGCGGCCCAAGGCGACACGTCTTCTGACAAGCGACGTTGTTCTTGTTCGGCGTAAACGGCTGGGAACATACAAGCACGATATAGAAGTTTTGATCAATTTCCATAGAGTTGTAGTAGCGCGCTTTTGTTCCCTGTATGAGTATGTACAGAAGTTGCCAGAAAGCTCAAGCTGGTACAGTGCAGCTTCTGACATAAACAAAAACGTATTCTAAGCGCGAATAATATTAAATGGCTTACAGTTGGTGAATCATGGGCACAGCAGGTAGCAGCGCGTGCTTGAGCAGGAGGCGCAGCGGCGGGCAGACGCTTGCAAGCATGCGGTGGGAGTACGGCGGCACGTTTGCGCGCTAGTACTAGCAATCGAAGTACAAGTACAGGAAGACCACGACCACGAGGCATGACTGATAGCGTAGTAAACATTTAGCTGTAGTACCGCTCTGTTCTCTCAGAACAGACCCACTGGGACCGGCCGCGCGATAAGGACGCCGTCCAGACAGGTGGTCATCCAACATGACATCAGGCAGCTGCGATCGGCAGTATGCAATGCAAATTATTTTTGCACTATGTAATCCCCGGCGGAGTCAATGTCAACAACAACAACATGCAAACGAAGTATAAAATCGTTACTGTCCGCGATTCCGTTTCCAATTTTGCACAGTGAGCGAAACTCTCGTAGCAATGCGCAGTCATGACAGACCGCCGCAATAACGACGCACTATACAGCTGACAATTATGAATCTGTATCCAAGCAACTTTGTGCACGCTTTGGAACGTCGTTCGGGACAGAGTCCTGTCCTTGAAGCGAGCTTCTATTGATTTCGGAATTCTATTTGGAAATCGTGTCGCTCTGAGAAAGCTCTACTGATGCAGAAGATTCATCGGATTTTTCAAATTCCTTCGCCAAAATAAGAAAGTACATCATTAATTTGCACATGATATCGATGTCGCGGCAACGACACACAGCATCCCTTGGATTTCCTCAAGTACGAGAAGAAAAGCGGCGCAAACAACTAGAGCCCAGATAATAGGATGACGCAAGCGGATTATCATCGTCGGGACAGCCGCACCAACGAGGGAGGGCGAGCCGGGTTTCTTCTTCTTGCTGTTCCTCCACACCTCGTTCGGCTGCACTGACGTCTTTCCAGTCTTTCTGCTGCCGGTCTTGCAGTCTTTGCCAAAAAGGCCTACATCCACATCAGGGGTTGCTAGCGGCTGGGGTTGGCCAAAATTCGCGGTCACGACATGCCGAGCGTCCCTCGAGCCGAGGGTCGTGACGTTCTTTGCGAAGTCGATGTGGTGTTTCATGGCGCAGAAAACTTCAGTCAGCTCCCCCAGGGGAAGCGGCTTCCGTTTCACCCGCGCACTTGCGTTGGTAAACATTTCCGAAGTAAAAAAAGTAAAAGCGCTTTATTCACAGGTGCGAACTTAATATTAACGCTCGAAATAAGTATAAGTAGCGGAATCGGAATACCAGATGCAGAGTGGTCAGCTGTTGCTGGACTTCTCTGTTCCCAAATGTTCCGAATTTCCCAAAAAGAAAGCTGCACTTCAAAGCCAGAAACGTTGAAATTCAAATTTCATGATTCCTTTGGTGGACTATAATGTACATTGGTTCTGGTTCTGGTTGTACAAATTATCGGAAAACTTAAATTAAATCAATAAATATTATTTACAGGAATTCGAAGTGCAAATGAGTCGGAGGCGGGCGGGGCCTTCAAGGGTAAATTCTCGCAGAAGTTCGTATTCTATAAGAATCTCTATAGACAGAGTCAGAGACGCTCAGCTTCGAGATTCTCCGTACTCTACTGGTGGCGTGCCTGTGGTGCCGATCGCGAAGTAGCTGTAAGTACTACTTGTATAAGTAACAGTATTCGAAATTGTAAACAAGAAGTGCCTCCTTAGGTCGAGAGGCAGAATGCTAACAATGACGCAAGACAAAGCAAAGGCGATCAATTTCTGTGTCTGAAGTTCATTTATTACTACTGGCACAGCCGGTAGCCTTGCGCTTTAATTTATTCCCTAGATATTATTCGTTTGATTTGATGCTTATCCTGTTTGTACAAAGACAAACTATAACTATGCAGAGTCATGGCGTAGATGGAACTAGTTTTTCTCATTCTTATTTTTTACTGTGAGACTGATAGAGCCTCGTGCATTTGATCGATGATCTTCTGCAGTAGTAGTCGTGAGTGGGGTTCCGCACGACTCAACGCCTTATTTCTCCGTGTCGAGTAGCAATCCAAGTCTCATTCGTTCATAAGACACTCATCCAGAACCTGTTCGACGTCTCAGATGTTGCCGGACTATACGCCCGAACCCGATCTGCGACGGCAGTGGTGCTCGAAGATGTTGGATGGCAGATTTCGTTTTCGAACCCAACGACTCGAAGAGCGGCGGGAGAGATGAGGTTGATATATGATAACGAAGCCCATCAAACTTCAAATAGAACGCTGAGAATGTCCTCGTTCCCAGCTTGCTTGAACTTAGAACTTGTAATCGTTTCAGTTTGCTATCTCGCCAATTACAATTTCGTCTGTATAAAATTGTCGCTCGCGTTATAAAATTGTCTTCATGAAATATTTCATCGCAATAATATCTGTCATCGTTTGCGTCGGGGTGATAATTGGCAAAGATTTGATTGTGTGTGTCAAGGCAGGCACAAAAAAGATCAAGAGAAACCATGTGAAGATCCTAACGAAGAGGGTCTTCTCTTGGGTGAAGGTTTCATCCATATATGCATGACACTGACGAGCTCTTCTTCGCGAAACTGACGAAGCCGAAGGACAACATGATATAGTCGCGGACTAGCTTCTACTTCTTTGTTCGATCACAACAAACTTCTATACTCAAACATCATATTGATAGAGGAGATCTTGCTGCTGCTGCTGCTGCTGTTCGGTTCTTCGCCTTCGTAACTAAGACTAGGATCAAAATCACAATATCCGGTCGTTTATCGAACTGACGCCTCTTGGCTCTTCCATCTTCGCGAGGAAATAATCAAAAAGAGCACAGATCATCCTTCTTCGATCCTCGCCATCGCCGCGGACACGAAACATGTGAAAGCTAGATCTTTATCTTTGACGCATGCTGCTGATCTTTTTCGAAGTAAAAGTATTGAAGAAAAGTTCCTGGAGCCTCAGTTTCCATGTTTCCCGTGGGTGTTCTAAACGCTTCAGCAACTGCAAAGATAAGAATAAGATGAGTCCCTGAAGAAAAAACCGTCCGCTTACTGCTCAAACAGCAAAATTATATACGGATCTTCTTGTTCTTCCGTGTACTGACTTATCTTCACCTTCACTCGACCGGAACGGAAGCGAAAGAAATTGTATTTCAATGCAGGCTTATTTCGGATCATCTCCATCGCTCATATTCCTATTGTTGCAACAAAGAAAACCTATACTTGGTTTCACATCCATGTGTTTGGAGCTTGACACCGCCGTCAAGCAACACCTCTACTGTAGCTGCAAGTGCGGCTTTCTAGTTGTTCTAGATTCAAAATCGTGCATGAACACATCAAATCGGAAGGGTCTGAAGGTCCTCGCTGCTGTCGAGTCAGTGAGCAGGAGTAGGTATGACGCTTATTTATTTCGAACGATTTCACATTTAAGTTCTCATAAAGTTTTGCTTGAGTTTTGAGTTTGACGGTACATCTGATTTCAATGTAGTTCACGTTCTGCTATCTTGCCGTTCATTTTCTTGCAAATGTAGACGAACACTTATCAAGCCGGATGGGCCACATTAGTGACGTAATTGTAATTGTATTAAACAGATATCGACACTTTCCTGTCATTGTGGATCTCAACTTATCCTTTTCCCTCCATGGTACTTAATTGGTTAGTGTACATGAAATTTATTTTGTGAAAGTGAATTAAAGCGTAGTAAGAAATAGTGTGCTCAAAAAAAGTTCTGGACGCCAGACGAAGAAAACCTTGCGGGCATGATATGAGGAACAGAAAACAAAGCAGAAAGGGTAAAGCTCTTTGTTGTTTACATTGTGCGTACGAGGACAACGGAGATTAATGCGCAGCATGACAAGTTCAGAAATGGGGGAGAGCTTGAAAATTCAACAACTCATCCAGCCGGCGCTTGATAGAAAACACAAGAAAAGAACTAAGTACGCTTCGTCGACGTTTGCATTTAGTACTATTCAAGGCACCAGCACTCCACAAAAAGTGTGAAGCTGTCGCTGGGAGGTGACACTACTGCTTTATAATTTTTCGCTCAATAAAATACAAATGCGTTCAGCGATAGAGTTAGAGATTTTTTAGTATATAATTCTGACACTCGAGATTACTATGTGCCTTCTCTGCTGCATCGCGTCAGAGATTCCAGACCGACTACGCTTTCGACGAGCAGAAAACTGCTTAGGCTATTACAACTCGTGGCGCAGGTAGTCGTTTTTTCTATCCGAATCTCGCTGCAACACAGTTTATGCATGCTATCCATCAAATATCAAAGTTGAAACTGTAGGAGTTCCATTAGCCACCCAATCGCCATGAACATGGTGGTCAAGGTGGTCATCGCATTTTTTGATTGTAATATATCATAAAATCATAATCAGATCCGAGACGTCATAAAAGTAAAACCAAAAAGTACTACTGCTACAGGAGTCGAAATTAAAGCTATAAAAAGAAGACGACAATTATGCTATTAAGCATAGGCATAGACACTGTGACTGTTACTGCATTTTTCCTGCGTACTCTCGTCCGAGTCCACCGAGACGTAGTGGTTAATAATAATTCATTCGCATGGCTGTTGCATTCGCAGACTTTTTCCGTTTTTGCATCTTAGTCGGATTCAGTCTTTTTTCAAGAAACAGTATAACAAAAAGCATTTTCTCTATGTACAACAATGTTCCCCGCCGGCAGGCATCAGAAATGTTCCTGGCTCGAGGATCTGCTACGACGGGCTTTTTTCTTTTTGTCCTTGTGTGACGAGTCGTGCTGACCAGCGACACCGTCTACCCCCTCCGGTCCATTCCCCATCATTTGGTCGTAGTCATCCAAGGAATCACTTCGCTTCATCTTTTTCGGGGAGGCCTTGTGCGGGTGGATCAGGTAGGTGTCGAGGTTGGGGGGCAGCACCGTGATGGTCAAGTCGTTGAAAATACCCCGGGCGGCACGAGTGAGCATTTCCAGGAGCTTCTTGCTGTCCGTAGCCTTCTCGCCGTTGACTGCAAGAATGGTGGAATGCAGTCGAAGCTCGTGGCTGCCAATGACTAACACCTCCAGCTGCCCGGTGGAAGAACTTGCCGCGGCCCCTGCTCGTGCGTCGGCGGACGCGTAGGGAATCAGTTTGGTGATGGTCAGCGCATTGTAACCGCTCGATGCCGCCCACACCTTCGGGTTCCCAACCCGGATTCCAAGTTCCGGAATGGACACCTCGAGCTTCTCGTCCAATGCATCGGGATCGGAACTTCGCACGGGGTGGGCATACCGAATCTCCAACGTCTTCGATGTTCGATGGGGATTCTTGGTCCTGTAGTTGGGACAATTGGAATTGACAAAAGTAGATACACGAAGGAAATAGCGACTAACTTCGTTCCGATCAGGACACGCATCGGCCGGAAAAGATTAAAAAAGGATCCTTACTCAAGCTCGCAAATAAGTATCGCGAAGATGATGATGAGCAACAGTCTTATTCGAACTATCTGCTCTCCGTCTTCAATGGATGAACGATACAAGTAAAATCAGACGCGGCATGTAATACGGCTGCATGCGTAGACAGATGGTTTGTCGACGCATGCAAATGCATCTTTGTCTTTCACAAGTCCGAACTCATAGATACAGTATTCAAGAAATTATCTCTATCTGCACTTGAAGATGAAAATCTTCCTCATTTCATTTTTTCATGTACCTTTTCACAAACTCCTGCGTGTTGCCGTCTTTCCAAATCCACATGCCACTCCCACTGATGCTGGTGCCGTGCTCCCCTAGGCCGCTCATGACCCCGTCGACCCACTGGCCATCGTAGAAAGCGCCCTCCGTCCACTCGCACCGGCCTCGACCGTGGCGATCGTCGTCGCGGAAGTCGCCGGCGAAGACCCAGTTGTTGGGCCAGTACATGAGCCCCTTCCCGTGCATGTGTCCGTCCCGCCACTGCCCCACATACTTCTTCCCGTTGCCCTTCTCGAACCCGGCCTCGTTCCACTCGATTTTTCCGAACCCGTTCACGATACCCTCACTAAACTGCCCCTCAAAGTAGCTGCCGTCGCTGAGCAGGTAGCTGCCGGCCCCGTGCTTCCGCCCGTTGAGCATCCACCCCTCGTAGCGGCTGCCGTCTGGGTAGATGACCGGCTCCGTGGTCTTGTACGGCTGCGTCCGGTCCTCGACCACCTCGATGGGGGGCTTGTGCAGTTTCGGCTCCCCAACCGGGATCTCAATGTCGATCGGCTCGCCGTCCTTGCCTCGCATCTCCATCACGTGCACCTTCTTGTGGCGGCCGCGGATCGCGTACCAGAAGAGGAAGAGCACCAGCACCCCGATCGCCGCCCCGCCGCCAATCATGACAGGCGGCTCCAGCAGCGGCGTGGCCTCGGTCGCGGACTCCGAGTCGGCCTGCGAACCGGTTGGAATCTGCCGCGTCACCGTGGTCGGCGCCGCGACGGTGAGGCCCGTGACGGCGAGCCCGGACAAGGAGCTGTCGTAGGTCTGCACCGCGTTTTGGAACGTGGACAGAAAACTCGACTGCTGATTGGTGATGGCGGAGTCGAAGTTGCTGGCCGTGAGCCCAATGGAGGCTGCACTTGTCCCCACCGGTGCAACCACGGTGAAGGCCACGGCCGCCGCTTGAGTGGTTTGCAGCTGCCGCTGTTGTAATCTTCTCTCGCGCAGGACGAGGAGGCTCGTGGTAGAAGCTGCCGCGGCGCCGAAGGTCACCGACGTCACTTCAACGTGATCCACGGTCAGCTCCGCGATGTTCAGCTTCGTAATCACTGACGTTTTCGTAGCACTGGTAATGGCGTTTCGCCACTGTGTTTCCTCCGCCGAGCCGGCGGTAAAGCTGGGCACGTTGAAGGAGAGCCGGGAGGCCAGACCCTCTTGCGTCTGCACCTCTGCGCCCTCCACGACGCACATTGGTGCCGTGCCAGGAAGCAACACCCCGTCTTTGCATTCGTAGAAACCGTGCAGCGTGTGCCCGTCCGCGCAAACCGGTTCGCATCTCGTGGCTGGTAGAGCGATCCCATCGAGGCAGGTACCGAAGGTTTGCTGGTTCACAACGGCAGGTGGCTGCGTGGTGCAGGAGCAGCTCGCAGGTGTGTTTTCTTTGTGCGTACAGGCTTCCTGTGTGCGGTCCGCTGATGCTGGAATCGTAGCGTTATTGGCCGTACAGTACTGGAGATCGACCTGGATTTGTGATGTCGATGATGTGTAATTGCTTGCGTCAAAAACTTCACTGTATCCGGCTATAATTTTTGCGCATCATGATTTGCCTACTTTTGTTTAGCTGAATCGTATGGTGGTCACGATCAGCTTGCTCAGTTTCAGTGCGACTAGAACCCAGACAAAGATTTGTCGCGGCACGGACGCAACAGCAGAGCCGGTCCAGGTCCAGAAGCAACTTCCTTACAAAAAAATCGTCAAAGTTAAAGTGCAGCTACAGCTTGTCTCTAGAATATTATAAAATCGCTTCATCTACGTTCTCGCGGTGTGTATGACTACTGGCAGAAGGCAGAAGAGAAAGTCCGGCATAATTTGGTCGCATCTCATGGCGTGCGAGCTACTGTCTAAAGTATGCAGCAAATGAAATCATCAGGCTGCAGCTGCGACATGCGGCTGCCGAATGTAACAGCTCCTTTTAATTATCTTTTATACCATCGTCTTGACGTGGTTGGTTTTGTTGGTGTATTGGCACTCCAGCGGCCGATAACGGACTCCAGGCCCGCAGTTTGCATTGGGGTACTCGCACTCAGTCCATCCGGCGCTTGCCTCGACATAGCCGAACCCGCCTTCGATGGGTGGCAAGTGACAGCGATCCCCGACGTATCCATTGACGCAAGCGCAACGGGACTGCGGCCCACCGGTGCAGGAGCCTCCGTTCACACATGGCGGGCACGTGCAGAATTCTCCGGAGTATCCGTTCTGGCACTGGCAAGCACCGGTCACTTCGTTGCACGTGCCTTGTCCGTTGCAGGTCGAAGCCGCGACGCAGTGCGTGGTGCAGTTCCCCTCCGGGTAGTAATTCGGTTCACATGTGGCGCATCGTGGCGCGGCGAAGCCGGGCTTGCACTTGCAGATGCCCGTCCCCACCACGCCCGGCTCCTGCCCGTCGTAGCAGCCGATGCTTCCTCCTGCGGCGCAGTCACACGCTAGATTGCAGTAGTGGTTGTCGGTGGGGTGTTTTCCGTAGAAGCCCGGATTGCACCGACACTGCACGGTTGGGGTCAAGTTGTCAAACCATTTTTGCACATTGAACGTGTACAGCAGTCGGTTTTGTGCGCTGGAATCAGTTGGCAAGAACATTTTTCGTCCCTCCCAGCTCCCAAAGAACTCGGACATCGACCGCAAGTTTTGCTCCTGATTAAAGATTTCCACGGATACGAAGCTCATACTGTTGTCTGCCGAGGCTTGGAGCGACGTGTCCACGAGAATGTGGGTATTTAAGTCTTCAAACGCTTCTTGGAGAACGTCGGACAGCCCTCTCTCGCGCTTGAACCCAAATTCGTCTCCGGTGTCGTCGTCGTCGGCACTCGTCTCAAGGCCCTGTCGCCGCGCACGAATGGCTTCCGCCCGCTGTCGCTCGGGCTCTTGCCGCATCTGCAGCTCCGGTACCACGCGCGGATTGTGCAACGGGTTGGAACTCACCTCGGTGACGATACTTTCTCCATTACTCCTCAACGCCCTCGTGTTGTGCGCATTGTGCAGCTCCGAGTCCGTACCGGGCCACCGCTTGCGGGGCCGGTGCTTCCCTAACGTCTGCAAGCGACCCAACCAACTATCGTATGCTCGCGATGATCTTGCTTCGCCATCTTCCTCTATCTGATGTTCCTCGGCGCTGGCAAAAGAGGGCGCCGTCAGCACGTCGGCGAGATTTCGCTGGAGCCGCAAGGCGGGAACCAGCGGGCCATATACATCGGAAGACTGGAAAGCCGAGTGACAGGTTCCTGCGCCACAAGCGAGCTGCGAGGCGAGAGTGACTTGTTGGTCCGACGCTTTGCTCGCGAAAGTGCTGTCCAAACCGCCGGACTTGCAGGAGTGGTCGCAGTTTGATCCGTAAAAGCCGTCGGCGCAGTGGTGACAGTGCGCTCCCTGCCAGTTGAATTTGCACACACATGTGCCGTTGCCGGCACGACTGAAACTTCGCGGCGTCGTGCCGTTGCGGAGACACTGATTCTGGTCACTGCACGTGGGGCCGTAGGTCTGGCCAGTGCCATCACACATACAGGAGCTAGGGGGAAACAAATTGTTCTCGTCCAGCAGATTCAAATTGCATGGCGTGGTCGTGGAGCTGGTCGTCGTGAATTGGTTCGGATCGGCCGGGGCGACCGCGGATATCGCCAGCACTTCGGCATTGAGGCCCTGCGACTTCATCGCGTCGGCAACGGCCGTAGCGTTGGTCAGTGCCGCATTCGGTTCCGTCACGAGCGACCGCAGCTGGTTCCAGGAGGAATACGCCTCTTCGTGCGCTGCTGCGCTCGCATTCGCGCTCGCCTGCTGCCCGCTCGTCAGGAAGGTCACATTGTTTGCCACTGCCGCTGCCTGCACCGCGGCGACCTATTGATTTTTTAAAATCGAAGTCTTCTACTAAGTCGTGTGAACATATTGAGTTTTGGTCATAATTGATCTCTCGCGCTTTTCTTTTTCCAACGAACCTACCATACATTAAAAAATGTACTGCACAGTATTCCAGGTATGGCTGCAATACAACATCACACACGAATCCTAGCTTCTCCAGTGAAAATGTCTACACGAAGCGATGAGAGCAGTAGATGCAGCAGAACTACCACGATACATACACACAAAGACTTAATTGATAGATAATGTGAATTTAGTGAAGATGTAAATAGCAGTGCTTTTCCACCAACTACATGTCGTCTACAGTACCTGTTGTGCCTGCTCCACTTGCTTCGCTGCTACTTGCTGTGCAGCCGCCGTATCGTTCAATCCGGAAGCCAAAGCGTCTGCGAGCATGATGCTCGCAGGCACATTGGCCAACGGTGCCTGCGAAGAGACACTATCCGCTGGCGTTTCCTTAGCCTCAACCGATTCCGCGGTCAAAACAGGCTTGTCTTCTTCGACCTGATAGGTTTTTTCAAGGAGAATGAACCGACGTTGTACAAGAACTTTGGAAACATACACGCTTCTTTGTTGTATCTAATGTATTTGGATAAAAAAATTTCAAACCAACTGCGCACTTTTGGCGGCCGGCAATGCTTATTCTTATGTATGTTTCGTGTTGATATAAACTCAGGTCGTGGTAGTCCCCGTCGTAGACTTAGTTTTTTATTTTTTAGTTAATGCATGAAAATGGCGCGACTACAAACCTCAGTCTCCCTGGCACGACAAAATCTTCGCTCTGTTCCGTGATCTTGAACATGGAAATACACGAATGGATTTAGAAACAGCGTCTCATACCTCGTAATTGACGTTGACACTTCCCGCCTGCACGGACACGACTTTGATGCGACCCAAAGGGATGCCGAGGAGGGTGGCAATCGAGTTCCGAAAAGATAGCTCGTTAGCGGCGGCATTTGATTCCCACGTACTGATGTCCATGGAGATCTTCATGTCGACCTGAACCACCGCGACCGTCTGCAGGAAAAAGCCTTTGTGCACAATTTGGTGGGAGTTGGTCGTGGTCCTCTGGTTGTACGTGTGCGCCACGGTGCCACCAAGTCCGCGCAGAACCATGGTAAAGAACTTCTGCTGCGGGTTCTGCACGTGCGCCCCGTGCGGGAACGCAGTCTCGGCGGAGGCCGCCACGCTGCCGGCGCACGGCGCGGCGCGGGTGCAGGAGGACTGGGCGCCGAAGGCGTGGATCGGTACTTGCTTGTTCAACTTGTCACCCCCGACGGTGAGGTCGTCGATGGCCTCCCCGTCAATGTAGGGCCGGATCTTCAGTGGGGAGGAGAAGTAGATTTTGACCACCACCCATTCGGTGTTGATGAACGAGAAGAAGTGCAGCCACTGGGTCTGCGGCATACTGGCGGGGATCACCAGCTGGTACTCGTTGTGCACCTCCACCGCCATGGGGTAGAAACTGTGCCCGAACTCGCAGCCCCGGGGGCAATCGAGATGATCGTACATGTGCTGTCCCGCCGTCACGCGCCCGTCTGTTTTGCGGGTGATCGCAAAGTGCCCCAGCTCCCGCCGATCCCAGCCGCAGCAATCGTGATCTGCGGAATCCCAGTTCAACAAGGCCATGGGCATGTTCTGGCAAACGTAGCTGCCGCGGGCCGGGTCCGTGCACTTTGAGGCGTCGGTGAGCGCGGACACATCGGGCAACACTGTGGCGCGGCCGGCCGGGCCGGTCACTGACTTGCCTGTCAATGTGCCGTCAAGATCGGACAACCAGAACTGGAACATGCCCGGACTATGCAGGGAAAGCGACTGACTCAGAGGTACTGACTGCTGCGAGCCCTCAGAAAAAGCACACCGCAATAATATACCAGAGAGCAATCAACTCCCTGCGCTCTGGCACTGGGGTAATGACATACAGTTACAGATACAGATTTTTAGCGCATGAGCAGAAAAAAAATCATCTGCCGGTGCGGGTACGGCTACGGCCTGCAAAACAAATAAAAAGTATCTCGATAGGATTGGTAGTTTTCATCTAGGGCAGCAGTCACTCTGTACGACCACTCGCTTTCTTTCCATATGGACACCCTGGGTAGTCACACGAGGTGTCGGAGGACCCCTTACCGCGAAAGTAGCTCAAGTAGAACCGACCGTCAGAGGAGGGGTTCATTTCGGGAGCGTTCGAGAGGCGCCGGCGGGGGCTTTGCACCAGCGATTCGCCGTCGGACGCTTGCAATTGGACAACTTCCCCTGCTTGTTCTGTACTGGATGAGGTAGAGGTAGAAGACACCAGCGCTCCTGATTCGAGCGCACTTCTCGGCGCGGTAGCCAAGGACCAGGCTCCCAAACGAGACGGCTCTTCACTCGGGCCCAGCAAGGAGGAAAATTTTGCGATCTTCTTCGAAGATCGCCTTTTCTCCAGCAACTGCCGCCAGGGGCTGGACAACCTGCGTTGATCAGCGTCCATCATCAAGCGCTTCTGCAGTGCACACGAACCGCCACTAGAAGTAGATGAAGAACCGCAAGAAGTCGACAACACTTGCTCTTGGTCGCTCGTAGCGAGTAACAAGCCACGGCCCCCTTCAGCGCCGTGGTCATTGACATCATCGTACGCTACCAGCGTCTTGGGGAAGAAGTGCTCGTCGAGTTTGTGCCAAATGTTCTTCGGATTGCTGTAATCGAGCAGCTTCACGTGTTCCGCTTCGTGCTCCTGGTTCCATCGGCCGTCCGCAGCAATACCAGATAAGCGGCGCATGCTGGCGCGATTGTGGCCCACCCAGGTGACGCCGCGAAAGTCGATGTTTGGGTTGAAGTCGCGGGCGGTTGGGTTGTACGTAATCGCGACTGAGTTGCGACCGCACCGCCCGACGGGTGCGCCGAGGTACATTTCGTCCTTGTGGTGGAAGTACCCGATGCGAATCGTGTCCACGAGGAACTTGCCGTAGCGGCTTCCGCGGATCCCGTACCGGTTTTCCCACGGCATCGCGCAGGTACGGTCCGGGATCAGGGCCTTGGGCGCAAAACACTGAGAATCGGGGATGTTCGGGCCGTCCTCGCAGGTGAAGCCGCGGTTCGTCACCGTGGGCGCCATGAACCCGATGTGCCGGAACGCCTTTCCGACGACGGACGGAGCCGTAGTTTGGTACAAGTCCGACGCGCGCGCAGAGCGCCCGTCCAGGGAGTCGGTGCAGGTGGAGATGTCCGTGGTGCCGAGGATGTCCGAGTATTCCAGAGTGAATTCAAGCGAGGTCTCGCGCTCCTGCCGGTGGAAGTGACCGTGGATGCCGATGTGGTTGTCGGACACAGTTACCTTCCGGAGCTTCAGCGAGCTCGGCTGGTCCGCCCACGTGATCCCCAAATGGGCGTTCTTCCAGGCCGTCAGGTATTCAGCAGTAACGCACTCGTAGCCCGTGCCCGCGCAAGCCGCCGGACCGCCGCCGGCTTTGCTGCAGCCACGGCGGATGTGAAACCCGACCAAATTCCCGTAGGCGTGGTTGCGGGACGACTGCCGGTCCGGTAGATGCGCACCGTACACGTTGCGCTGCGCTTGGTTGTCGCACGCCGGCGGCCGGAAGATGAAGCCGTGGTCCCAGGAACCCGCGGCGATGTTGCGCTGCAGACTAGAGACGCTGCCGTCGTAGTGCGAGTCGTAGGTTTGGAACATGGCCCGCGGCCAGTACACGCTGTCGATGGTGCGCAGTCGCTCGTCGATGTGGCGCCACATGGTGGAGCCAAGATTGTCCTCGATCTGGATGTCCCGGCCACGGAACACGTGCACCGCCGGGCCGTGCAACCGCGAAAAAAAGTTGTTGCGCACGGCCACGTTTGCCGGCCCCGCGATACGCAAGGCCTCGAAACCAGACACGAAGAAGGAGCACTGGTCCACGGAGGAGGCGCGGAAGTCGCGACCGGTCCCGGAGAAGAAGTACAGGGAGGGAATCTGGTAATACATTTTCCCCGTCTGCCGGAGGTACACGCTCGACAAGGCTGCTGTCCCCACGATCGAGCCGTCCTCGCTATCGACCACCGTAATGCCCGCCCCGTGGTTGAAGTTGTGATCGAAGCCGTGGGGGAACTGCTGCGGGCTGAGACTGGCAGTCTCGGCCGAGCCGAACCGCACATTGCGGTCGAGCAGCGCGACGTGCGCCTTGAACCAAATGTCGGCGTTCCCAGCTAGAATTTTGCCGGAAAAGTGCCGGCTCTGCGCCTGACCCTGAATACCAATCTTCACTGCTTTCCCGAACTCGAACTCGCTCCCGGTGACCAGTTCCGGCGCACTGGTGATGCGGAAAACTTCGGCTTGCGTCTTGATCTCGGCTGCTGAGTAGGGGTACTCGGTTGGAGTCACCTCGATTTCCATGCCGACTTTCCACTCTGTCAAAGCAGCCTCGCAATCCACGAACACGAAGCGGTCGGTGGGGTGCGCAGTCTTTGCCAATCCGGTGAACGGACACACCAGCGGCTTGCCGTGCATCTGGAGCTCGCCCAAGACCCCGATCAACTTGTTGTTCATGTCGATGCCGTTCCGCATTGTGATCCCGGGCCACCCTTCCCCGTGTTCGCCGTAAATCTGCCGGCACTCGGCATTGGAGTTGGGACAGCTCTCTGGTCCGTGCAGCAGCACCTCCGCGTTCCCGAGGTACGGATAGCCTTTGCTGCCGACGAACATTTGGCCGTGCAGCTGCACCGCGTGCGCGCGCAGCGTTTGCGTGCTGGTGTGGTTCGCGCAGTCCGTCCACCCCGTGGCGCACATGTCTTTCACCCCGGTGATGAACTGGTTCTGTTTTTCCGTGGTGTTGTAGAACACCTCGTACTCTCGGCACGTCAGCATGCTGGGCTGGTCGTTCTTCCGACACGGCTTCTCCAACGGGCAGTGCGACGTGCCCGTGCCCGGGTCCGTGCAGAACTCGTTCTGCAGCAGTGGCGGCATAAAGGTGAGCTTCCCCAGAACCGTCAGCCGCCGGATCGCGGCAGTCTCCGTCGTCAGAATCACCGATTTGAACTCGTCGATCGTGACCACCTCATTCGGCTCGGGCACCTTGCCACTGGGCCAGGTGTCCGGGTTCTCCCAGAGCTGCGCCGTCGCGGACGTCTGCGCCGGCGCCACGGGGCAGCCCTCGACGGGGCACTGGAATGCGATGGGGTTCACCGTGCTCCACCCCGTCTTGAGGCTGTGTACCACCGCGAGGCTCCCGCTCGCACCCATGTCGGCCAACTCCTGCTGGTAGCGGAAATCGGTCGTCGTGTAGCTGAAGGTCAGATTGGTCGGCACCGTGATGGTGCCGGCGTCCAGGTCGTCGCGGCCGAGCGCCTGCACGGTCTGGAACACACCGCTGCCCGAAGACGTCTCTTGCGTGAAGGTGAGGAAGTTACTCAGGTACCGCTGGATCAGCCGGTCGGGGTTGTCGCGGTCGCGCCAGTCGCGCGTCAGCATTCCAAACCGGTCCATGGACTGCTGCACCTCGTACAGGTCCAGCGGATGCGTCACCAGGTGTGTGTCCGATTTTGTGACCCGCAGTTCCGGCACGTCCGTTTCGTTGGTCCAGCCAGTCGTTGCAGTGCCGTCCGTGCGAAACTGCCCGCCCGGGTGCTGCACGACCACCTTTTTGTACGTTTGGTAGCTGTGGTGCGCGGTGCTGAGCTGACACACGCCCTCCGCGAACCGCGCACAGCACCCGTTTCCGGTCGCGCGGAACGTCATGAACATACAGTTCGTCTCGAGCAGACACAGTGCCTTGCACTGCGCCAGAGAGGTGCGCTGCCCCGCGGTGTTCTGGTCGTCGCAGTCCGCGTAGTACCCCGTGCGCGACTTACGAAACCCGGCCGTGTCGCAATACCCGGTTCCGTGCAGCAGCATGTCCTTCTGACCCGTGCTGTTGCTGAAGCTACCCAGCTGCACAAACATCGCGTGCGCGCCGTGGCCGTGGTACGGCGTGGGAAACTCGTTGAGCTTTTGGCTCGGCTCGAACTCCGTGTGTACCCGGTACAGGGCGTGGGCCCCGTCCCAAGTCGAGGCCAACTTGCCGACCTGGAAGGTCTTGCGGAAGTTCGGTCGGAAGTAGGGATACATGGTGCCGCACCACTCCTCGTCCTGCCGCTGCCACCCGTGCCCGATCCACGTGGACCATTTCATGAAGTCCATCGGCGTGGGGTGCGGGTCGAACGAGTACCAGAAGGGCAGCTCCGCATAGCGGGCGTATGGCGTGTGCCCTATCGTCGACGGGTACATCGGCATCTGGCCGGTAGTCACGCTGTCGTCCATCACCATCGCCGGCGGGGCTACGTGTTGTTTGTTCCATTTGGCCAGCACCATAGGCCAGCACCACCCGTTGTGGCCGTTCGGCGAGCACGCCATCGACCGGTAGGGGATATCGTCGTGCCCCGCCGCGGAGCTGACGCGCAGCTCGTGGTTGTCGAAGTTGGGGAGCGCGTACCCGGTGAAGTCCATGATCCCAGCGTACCGTACGTGCACGTGCTCACGGTTGCAGTGCATCTCCTTCGAGTTTGGCGCGTTATCGATGAAGCGGCACAGGGGCCCGGTCGCTGCGCGGTCGTAGGCATCTGCGTTGGGGGGCGGCACGACGCCTTGCGGGGTGTGGAGCGCGAGCGAATTCCGGGTCCACTGGTTGAAGCCGAACTGGCCCGTCATGTAGCCACCGTGGGTCGTGAACCCGGTGACGGAGCCGTCCAAATCGTGCCAGATTGCGTACCGGCTGTAGGATTCCGTCCACAGCAGCCCCCCGGTCGCGTTCACCAGGGTGACGGCACTCATGCGGTGCGTGGGCACCAGGTAACCAAAGGCGGGGCAGTTGAAGCCGCCGGCGAACGGCGGCTGGTCGCCGTAATTGACGATGGTGATGTTGTGCATCCAGTACCCGTCCTGCCCGTTGAAGTAGAACCCCAGACCCGGGTTGCGCCGGTTGGGCTCCTCCATGTCCCCGACCATGAGCCAGTTTTGGAACATCGGCCGCGCCGGGTTGTCGTCCGGGTCCGTAAACTTCGTGACGTAGCCAACGCCCGAAGGCTCGATCACGTTGAAGTCCCAGTAGTGGCAGGGGTTGCAGAGCTTCACAAACAGCGTCGCCCCGCAGTGCACCGCGGTGAACTTGTTGACGTACAAGTCCAGGTTCGGAGCCCACGCCGGGAAGAACTGGATGGCCATGCCGCAGCCCACAGCGGAGTTGTTGACCATGTGGTTGTACTGGATGCTCTCCCCCGCGAACTCGCCTTTCGGGTTGAAGCGGTACCCGAACGCCGAGGCGTAGCCGACGTTGCTGTCCCAGATAACGCTCCCATGCACTGCCCAGTAGGCCGCCGGGGTGGTATCGTCCGCGAGGCCGAGCACCATCGGCAGCGCCTTGATGAACACGTTGTTGCGCCACACGGTCTCCTTTTCGTCCCCGTTCTCGATCTGCATGTTGTGAGCCTTGATCAGGTACCCCACGTTGCCCTCCGCGACGGTAAACTTCGTGGAGTGCGCCACCACGCCGCGCATGAAGGAGTGGTGGATCGCGCAGTTGTGAACGTACGACTTGTACACGTCGACCTGCCGGCCCGGGGACATCTTGTGAAAGTGCGTGCAGTAGCGACCCATCTGGCCTCCCTGGCCGCAGTTCCGGACCTCCACGTCCTTCAGCCGGTATTCGCCACCGTAGAACGCACCGGTGTGCACGCCCCAGTCGGCGAGGTGCGAGTCCTGCGAGCCCTGGATCACGATGTTGCGCGACAACGTGCAGATGTGGGGCCGCAGATCCGGGATTGTGTTGCGGTCGTCCGCAAAATACCGGTACTGGATGGCCTCGTGGTAGTTTGCCAGCGGCTTTGCGAGGAACAGCACCGCCACCTCCTCATACTCCGGAGGCTTCATTTCTGTGACCACCGCAGCTCCGGTGCTGGCACGCATTCCCTCGCCGAAGGGCCCCACGGATTGGTCTCCGCTCACGACCGTCGGCACGCCGTCAATCACCAGCATCCCGTTGGCGCGGTCGTACAGGGTGAGGTTTGCGGAAACGAGCGTGGCCTCCTCGACAGGGTGGGCGAGGACGAGGTCGTAGCCCGGCTCCCAGTTCGGCAGGGCGTCCACGATCACAAAGTCCTCGCCCGGGTTGGCAGACTCCGCGAGGCGCACACAGTTCCTGGTCCGCCGCCCGTGGATGTCCAGTTTCCCGACCTTGCGTGCGATCGAGCTGTCGCCACCCAAATTGCCCTGGTTCGTCACGACCACCATCTTCTGCCCGATGTACGGCAGCTCCACGGTTTTGTATTTGTCGCCGTGGAGGGTGAGGACAACGCGGTTCTCGTAGGGAATCAGGTCGGTCCCGATTTCCAGCGTGCCACCGTGGACCCAGAACCACGTGGAATCGTAGGTGAGCCGCGGTTTCGTGTTATCGAACACCATCACGCCCGCCACGTAGGTGAGTCCCAGCTGGGGCACGGACTGGTCCACCATGATGGCCTGCCCCTCGGGGACCCACGCGGAGTCGCCCCTCCGCGGCAGCTCCTCGTTCAGCCAATTGGCCGGGTCGCTCCACTTGTCCAGATAGCGGTAGAAGATGCGCAGCCGGTCCGTGCGAATCGCGAATCCCTTGCCCGGGATGCGAACCGAAAAGCTCGAAGGCTTGATTCCGTCGGACCGGGGGGCAGTGCGACACTGCATCGAGTCGTCAGTTCGGTTGGCCCAGTTGGTCACTTCCATGCAATCGTAACCGTTGAACGCGACCTCTGCAAATCGGGGCCGGAACAGGTACGACTCGGTAACGCTGGTGTTGCTGGTCAGGTTCTGCACGCGATCGGAGATATTCTGCGCGTCGCGTTCCTGCATGACGATTTCCATGAAGTCGTCCAAGTCTTCTGCTCGCACCGCAGGTGCAACCAGCGGTCCGAATGCGGCCGAGTTCACACCTGCGCTTCCGGTCGCAAAAACATCACCGAGATTTTGCCCGGAAAGAGTCACAAGGGTGTTTCCACGGGCAGTGCCGTTTCGCGGATCGACGTCGGATATGAATGGCGTCAGGTGGTGCATTGCCTTGTAGTACAGCAGGTCCTGACTGTTGTGTCTGCGGAGCGTCTCGCTGGTGCGGAGGAAACGCACTGCAGAGGCGAGAATTGGACCTGGCCCTTTGGAACCCACCGCCGTATCATTGGAGGTGCTGTTGTCGTCCGCAGGAGCGGTGGACGAGGCAGCGCTAGCCCCCGCAGGAGAAGTTGCGTTCACGTCAATTTCAATGTGGTGCACGACTGCCGATGTCGAGACGTCGGAGTTGGACGTGTGCACGTACGAAGTCAGGTCGAGATAGTACACTCCGCGAGTGGCCATCGACAGTCCGGACGCGAGCAGCGTTGACTGAACGGAACCCGCAGTGCCAACAAGTTCGACACTGTGCAGCTCTTGGCGATGCAACGTGCTGTTTGACCCTGCCGCTGTTCCGTTTCCGAAATGGCTGAAAGCCGGCGTGATGTAGCCGTGCACGTGACTGTTGCCTGTACTCTTTGTTGCGTGCACGCGAATGTCAAATTGGGCTCGCTCATCGTCCACAAGGAAAAGGAACCGTCCGTAATCCCGCGGATAAACCGGCGCCATGTGATTGGGCATCATGACGAACCCGCTCGTGGTCTGCGAGAGCCGAACGGTGTGCAGCTTGCCGGGCACCGGAGAGGTGGATTCGTAGGAATCCGTTGCGACTTGTACCGCGCGGAAGGAGTCTCCCGGAATCACCGAGGTCGTCGAAGAACCCGCGCTACTAGCGTCCCCAGGAGCTCGGTTCGCGAGATTCTCGTAGTGCGCGTCTGGGTGTTTCACCTTCTCGACCACCACTGGGCAGTGGGCGCCGCTGGCGTACGCGGCGGCGGGAATCACATATCCCGTGAACTTCACTTCGCGCAGCCGACAGCCGGCCGTACTCTGTCCGAGGTACCGGAAGACCCGCCCGATGAAGGGCGCATCTAGGTCGACGGTGTTCCAGCCGCCCTTCACGTAGCCCGAACTCGGGATGGAGTACATCGTGGTGTACCCCCCGGTTCCCGTGTCATTGGCGACCTGGAACCGCGTGTTGCGTAGCGTTGCACGGTCGTCCTGGGAGTAGGGCGGATAGAACTTCACTTGTTTCACCAAGGCCAGGTACCCCTCGGGCAGGGTGAAGCCGACGCTGCAGTCGGACCCCGGCAGGTCGGGGTAGTCGACCAGGTCGTTGTCAAAGAGTTGCATGAAGCGCCAAAAGGACGTGTCGGTCATGGCACCAGAGTGACTTCCAAAAATTCTAGCGGGCTCACTCAAGAACGGCGACACGCGAATGTCCTCGTAGAAGTACTTCCGGTCGTTTTCCGTCATCTCGGAGTTGTTGAAATACAGTTCGTTCAACAAGTGCAGATTCTGGTGCCGCGGGGTGCGCACTGTGAGTTGATCATACCGCGCGGCTCTCACCTCCGCGGGTCGTCCACAGATCGTCACGGAATTCTGGTCCGGCGACGTGCCGAAACCCCGGCCGTGGATGTGGAGGTCGACCCCTCCTCCAAGCCCGCCCTGCAGCGGATCGCACGAGGTGGCGGCGTTGGGCTGCTGGCAGGGGAGGTCCAAGGCCTGCGCCGAGGTGTTAGCGCTTCCCGCGGGGACAATGCCGGTTAACGAACTTACCCCCGATATCTCAAACAGACTCTGGAAGACCGCGGGTTTTCCCTGCACCGAGGACCGTGCCAAGGTGTACCCGATGTTCGGTTGGTACACTTTCACTTCGTACAGTCCCGCCGGAACCGTGTTTGCCGCAACGGTGCATTTGATGTGCAGTGCCTCCACCGTCGCCGAGCTGTCGTCCATTGCACCCAGGCGCGCCGGATGATCCACCGGTGAGACGTCTGCTAAGTACCGCCATTCCGAAACCTCGCAAGCAAGTGCACTGTCCCAGTCCATTCCTTTGCCGATGACCACCATGGGACTAGACGGCGGCTCCGCAACGTCACTGCGCGGCAATTGCTCCCCGGTGCCGTTTCCGCGCAGATGCGGAGGCGGGTTCTCGACAAACACGTCGATTTCGGCCCCGCCGAACCCGTGCGGGTTGGACACGTGGCTAATGTAACTAGTGCTGTCGTACGTGAAGTTCACCCGCGCGACGTCCGACAGGTAAGACGGAATTTCGTGCTCCACGTCGCCGTAGCCGATCGAATCCGGGTCGTCCAAGCGATAGGGCACGAATCCCATGTACTGCAGCGTGGCAGCCTCGGATTTGTGATTGAAGCGGCCGATCGACGTGCACAAATCGTAACTCAGAATGCACTGTCCCAGCTTGAGGTCGACCCCCAAACTGAAGGACCGACAGCCCTGCCAGAACCGGTCCACGCACTCCTGCTCGCAGTCCTCTCGTGTGAAGATCTCCATCGGCAGCAGCTCGTTGGCTTTCGCGCCCGGCGCTGCGGAGGACTGCAAACAAACCCCCTCAGACTGAACGGCAGTCGACGTAAGGTTCGTTGGCCGAATGCCGAACTGGATGTTGGGCACGTTCAACCACGAGGCGAAATCCGAATGGGAATGAATCGGCGTGTCCGCGTTCGGGGTGATACAGCGAAACTCGGTGTGGGTTGTCTTTTTCATGGGGCACTCGCCGATCGTGAGCATTTGGGGATGCTTGCACGTCGTCGAGGACGGATCGGGCGGGTCGAAAATCGTGTTGTAAACAAGAAAAACCGAGTGATAGCCGGTCTCAAAGCCGAAGCCTCGACCGGTGATCTTCACCTGCGTCCCGCCAGCGATCGATCCGCTTCGCACGTCGATGCTGGCCATGTCAAAGGCTTGCGAAAAGCGAAGGTTCGGCGTGTGTCGTGTCCCTGTCATGTTCAAGGCGTATGTCAAGTGGTGTTTCAACGTGGAATTAAAATTAGCCGGGAGTTGGTGGGGCTGGATGTTGCTTGCCTGCAAATTTGACGCCGTGTAGTCCGCCTCGATTTTCAAATAAGAATTTTGCATCCCAGCCGGAAACTGGCAAACGTCGGCGTTCAAAATCGAAATGTCCATCGAGCCGCAACTCGAGCCGAACCAGCCCTCGTAGCAGTTGCAACTCCCATCCATGGGGTCGCAGAACCCGTGGCTCGCGGCAGTGCAGTTCGTGTTGGCCTCGCAGTACGTGCCACAGGTCGGGCCGTAGTAATTGCGACCGCACTGCGAGCAGTCGTAGTTGCCATCCCAGTTTTTCTCACAGGAACAACTTCCGTCGGACGCACAAGCGCCGTGCCCGTTGCATGTGGTCGCGGCGTCACAGTAGGTGAAGCACTGGCCCGCCGGATAGTAGTTTGGCGCGCACTGGTCGCACTTCGCACCGCCCCAACCGGGCAGGCAGGTGCACGCTCCGGTCTGCTGATCGCACGAGCGAGAACCTCGCTGGTGGCACTCGCACTTCTGGTCGCAGAGGTCCCCGAAGTAACCGGGCTTGCAGACGCAGTTCGTGGAACTGCACGCGATCGTGCCCCGGGCGTTGCACAGTTTCGGCAAACAGGACAGTGCGCAGATGCCGTGCGGAACAAAGCCCGCCGCGCACTCATCGCACCTCGCCCCCGTCCAGCCCGGTTTGCAACTGCAGGCCCCGGTGTAGGGATCGCATTGACCGCCCGCCAGCGTTCCAGCCGCGTGGCAGCTGCACTGCCCAGAGCAGTCGGTGCGGAAAAATCCGGGCTTGCATGTGCATTCTCCCGTTCCCTCTGACGTGCCCACACCATGCGCTGATTGCGTGTTCTGCGGGTGACAGGTAGAGTGATACTGGCACGCTGCGCCGTAGTAGCCGTTCACGCTGTTGGGATCTTTTGGTGGACAGCGGCACGCGCCTGTATTCGGATCGCAGTCGCCGTTGACGCAATTACAGTAGAACGAGCACTTCGGCAGAACGGAAGTAAGATCGCGTGCCGGAACGAGATACCGGTCTGTCCGAAAGCTGACGTCAACACCCGGACCGTCGTGCCCAGGCTTTTGCAGACCCATGAAAGTGTTCGCTTTGACCGTAATAGTGAACAGTTCCTGTCGAACATCGCCGGGGAAACTAAGAACAACGGCCTTGGCCTCGTTTGCCGTACTGTAGTTGGAATGGAACGCAACGTCCGTCACATTTCGCTGGTCAATCGGCTCGCAGGAAAGCGCAGAACCGCAACTCTGCACCTCGACAACGGCGTCCAAGCTTCCGCTTTTGCCTTCGACTTCCTCTGAAAACAGCAGAAAAACTCTGCTTCGATTCTGCACGTGATCAAACAACACTTCGTAGTCCACCACGCCCGGGCGCAAACCACTCGCCGCGGTCTCGTTTACTTCCACGTGATAGAACCCCTGCGTGCTTAGCGCAATGTTTTGCGGACCGTTTCCGGAGGGCTGCGCAGCACGCAGCACATTCGGCGGGATCTCAATGTGAAACGTAGCACCATCGACAAACTTATACTGCGTAATGCAATCAGGCGAAATGCCTTGCTCTTCCGGTGGAGTACTACTCGGTGGCGGCGCGGGGCTGGAACAATTGGACATGCTTGGCGCAAACACGAGATACTTCCCGTGCACGACCAGTTTGTGCACCGGAATTTCAAGCATGCCCACACCCGATGGGGCGCTCGTGCTGGGCGGCGCACTCGACGAGGGGCCGCCCGGCGACGAAGCATTTGTGTCGTTACTGGTCTCGTTCATGGTGGAGTCCACTCCGCTGCCTGGTTGCCCGGTCGGTGAAGAAGATCCTGCCGCGGGTCCCAGAAAATCAGAAGCATTTGAAGAATCTGACGCGTTGCTCATGTTGCTGCCATTTGACGTATTTGACATATTCGACCCGAAGTGGTGCGTCAAAAGACGCAGGGCTGCGTCGGCATCATAGTCCTCGTCAAAGCGAATAGCAGAAGCAGCGCTAGGCTGAGCAAAATCTTCTTCCGCTAAAGCGTACGACCCGTCTTCATCTCCTTTTTGCAAATCCTCATAATTTGCAGCCGAAGCATCTTCTGATAAACGCCTCCCGTGAGCTGCAACCCCTCCTGGAGCACTGAGCAATTTAACCATGCCTTTCGCGCCCGGTACGACTTCAATCGGTCGATCAAACGCCACAAAGACCAAGCCCTCGGGCGAAATGAAGTTCGCCTCGGGCTTTGCCACGGGCGCGGCTGGGGCGGGGTGGCTGTCGCACGGACTGAGTCGCGGGGAGGCGCCAGGGCCATGGAAATGCTGCGCCAGAAAAGCGCTGTTCAACTCCGCAATGATGCCCGTCGCTGCGGCACTGCGCGTTCCGTAGGCATCCGCAGCTACTTCTGGAACGACGGACAGCGAAAACCTCCTCCCGTCTTGCATGTCAAGAGATGCATCCCCGAAGGGCGGCGGTGCGGTGAAGCCGGTCGCGATCAGTCGAATTCGCCCGTGCTGCGCGAGGGTGACATTGGTGACAGTCATCGCCCGATTGTCGCACGATTCGGGACGGCAGTCGAGATCAAAGCCACAGTCGGTCAAAGTGAACGACGAAGCAACCGCGTTCCCCGTCACCAAAAGCTGACTAACGTCGCGCGACAAACGCAATTCAAAGGCGAGCGTCGTGTTGTCACTGAGCATCATTTCCTCGACGGCGCGATCCCCGAACGCGAGTTCCGAAATGGAATCGTTAGCGAAGCGAAGACTGTAAAAGGCCTTGGTCTCGAACAGTGTGGGTTTGGGCGCCGCTTTTGCGAGGACACGGAAATAAATCTGTCGTCCAGCGTTGAAAACGCCCGCGCCCTTCTCCGGCAATCGCATGCGGATCATCTTTGCGTGGTGGTGGTCCGACACCTCAAACATTCCCCCCGCGTCCGCCATCGTTGCGAGTTCGGCATCCGTCCCGAAATCGAGTATTCGAACGTCTTGTGCCTCAAACAGCTGCGCCACACCGGCGGAAACCGTCCACTGCACCTGCTCCCGATGCGCGTGCGCAGAGCTGATAGTTGCGTTGCTACCTGGCGTCCATTCGCAGGGTGCGAGCTCATGCGGGTTATGAGCGGTCTGGTTGATGGCACCCGAGAGCGCAAAGTCGTAGGTCGCGTTCACAAGGTTCATTTCGTTGTTCCCGGACGAATCAGTGACCAGCCCAGGCAAAATGGTGAGCTGCAACTTCCGCCGCAGAGGGTGTGGACCAGTAGCGGGGATCCGGATCTGAACAGCAAGGAGCCCGGGAATCGTGTCCGTAAACCGTGCGTCAGTGCCGTAACTCCCCAGAACACTGGCCATCGAGGCTCCTGGAACTTGGAGGGCGTTCGCCGTGTATCCCTTGTTGTACATGACACCCGTCACATGCGCGCTCACGTCCAGCATTTCGTTGTCGCACGCCGAATGGCAGTCCATATCCCAGCCGCAATCCGACAACTCGAAGAACTGCATCTCATTCACACCGTTCTTCTTCGAGATTTGATGGCTAAAGTAGACTGAAAACACAACGTGGTAGTTGCTGCCGGAAGGATCCAGAAGCTCCAGGGGACTGTCGATGTGAAATATCGGGTAGACTGGCATGCTGCGGGGCTGCGTTCCGCTCGGTGCAGTGTTGAATGTGTACTCGAGCGGCGGAGTCAGAGTGCTCAACAAACCCATCTTGTTGCCGTCCCGATCCTGTAAAAGGCCATAGCGCTCCGTGTGCAAGTGGTACGCTTTGCCAGGCTGCAGCTCAGTGAATTGGCTTTGCTGTGATGCAGCCCCGGTAGACGAGGAAGGGCCGGCAGTTTGGTTGGCTCCTGATGTCGTGTTGGCGCCGTAGAGAGTGAGCACGCTGGGGGTGAGGTACAGGTATTTGTCGGACAGAAAACGATGGAAGGGCTGGTCCTTCAGAATGGCTAGGTCCAAGGCGAAATCCGGTGGCATCGAATAGTTGGCACCACTGTGATGCGCCCTGATCTCGATCACGCCCAGGTTGGCGAAGTCGATGGGTTCCGAGAACTTAAGGATCAGGTTCTCAGTTGCTGCAGAGACCCCCACAGCTCCGTGCGCCGGATGCGAACTTGCGGTGTCCAGAATGGGACCCTGAAGTGTCATCGGAGCCTTCGGAAACCATCCTACGGCACACTGGTCGCAAGTTGGTCCTGTGAATCCAGTTTCGCAGACGCAGTCTCCGTTCAGGTTGCAGGAGCCCTTGCCGTTGCAGGTGGTTTCTGCTTTGCAGTACTTGCTGCAGCTACCGGGCGGCGCAGGATAATAGTCGGGCTTGCACGTCTCGCACAGCGCGCCACTGCGCCAGGGCCAGCACTGACACTGGTTGCCAGAGCAGCTCTGCGTACCTCCGGCATCGCAGTTTACATCGCAAGTCATGCTGCAGTTGCCGCTCGGAACACGGAAGTCTGCGCAGAATTCGCAGTTGGTGCCATTGAATCCGTCGAAGCAAGTACAGCTGCCGTCGCCCTGGTTCCCGTCGTTGCAGGTTCCGGACAGAACCGGGGTGGGCGCGAACGCTACGCCGTCGTGCATGTTCACCCGGTCGGCGTAACAACGACACTCGTTCTCGCACTTCGTACCCCACCAGTTCGGTTTGCAGTGGCAGGCTCCTGTCCACGGGTCCACCTGATGGGTGCCTGCCGGGCTGCACGCCGCGTCGTTTTCGCAGTATGCTCCCCAGAAATAATCTTCGCACTTGCAGCGAGGGTGGGTGACGTTGACCAATCGTTCCTCCGTTTCCTCATTGACCAGGGCGACCTGACCACTACTAGTGCCATTAGATTTAGAGCCATTAGTTCCATTTGTGCCATTAGCCGGCACACTCGTCGATTCCGTCACGTTCCGCATCTCTTCTCGCACAAAGGGGTGGTTGCAAACCCCCCGCTTGTTGCAGATAGCGATCGAATCGCACTGGCTGCAGTCCGCCCCCGTCCAGCCGTGATCGCACGTACAAGCCAAAATGTCTTGCGTCTGCCCGTTCACCTGTCGCTCGACGGCCCCGCACTGCCCGTGGCCCGAGCAGTGCTGTGTGGCGTTACAGAAAACGGAGCACGAATTTCCGTAGTAGTTCGCCGCGCATGTGTCACACAGCGCTCCGTTGAAGCCCTCCTTGCACTGGCAAGTGTTTTGTCCAGGCGCGGTGGTGGCATCGGAAGAGCAGGACAGCGTGTTGCGCGGGTCGCACGGAGTCTTTCCAACACAAACCGTATCGCAGTGCGGAAAATTGATGTACCCTGGCGCGCACTGATCGCACCTCGGTCCGGCAAATCCCGTCTTGCAGACGCAGGTCCCATCGGCGCGATCCCGTTGCGGGTGAAAGAGCCCGTCGTTGCAAAATGCCGTGCCGGCCTGGTGGCAATTGCAGTCGCGGTCGCAGTTGGCGCCGAACCGGTTTCGTGGGCACTGCACCTTGCAAATACCCGCGTAACTACCGTCGTTGGTACTATCACTGGCGCTGCAGCAGGCACCATCCTTCTCCGGATGGCATCGCCTGGAACACATGATGGTGGTCACCATGGACTCGTCGTTCGCCTTGGAGGCGTCATTGCCGCCGCCCGGATGCACCACAATGGGTAGCACCAACCGATGGGCCCCCGCGATGAAGCCATTCTGTGCAATGTGCACCTCTACGTGCCGCATTTCCTGCGTCAGATCAATGTTGGCCTGCAGGATCGCGATACCCGTACCCATGGTGGAATTGGCGAAGCTCTTCACCATGTCGGACGCGTGTTGCGCCACACTCACCACGTCGTTGTGATTCGCCAGATAGAACCCGCACTCGTTTCGAGGCTCGGTCAAATTTGTGAACACGGTCTCGAGGCTGGAACAGTGCCCCGCGGAAGTAGAGTCGTTGAAGCGCTTCATTTCCGGCCGCTCGCTAAATTGGCACTCGACCGCGCCGCAATCCTTGATGTGCACGTCCGCATCGGCGCCCACCGTTGTTTGCAGGGCTCTGTCAAAGTGCAGGAAGAAGAGCACAGTGGCCATGGTCGCGTTGCCAGAAGCTCCACTCGGACCGCTGTTGTGCTCGAAAACTCTGTAGTCAAAGAAAAGCATATGCGGCGCCCCGTTTCCGTCTGTAGGAGCTGGGTGGTGCTGGTTATTTGTGCTGAAGGTGTACATGGTTTCATTCGTGAACTCGTAGCCTGGCGTGGGTTGGTTCCAACCGACATACTGCTTATTTCCGACAGCGTTCGCGTCGCGGATGACCGCCTGGGAAAAATCGAGAAAGTACGTGGAGTTTTCTTCCAACGCTTGCTGGAGTTCCTGCGACGCCAGGGAGAGACGTCGACCCGCGGCATTCCGGTATCCGCCTCCTGCGACGGAGTCGTAGGGCAGCGGCAACGCGATGCGAAAAACTTCGTTCGCAGGTTCCACTTCGACATCGGTGTAGTTCACAACCGGCTGCGGATTCACAAAATCCACATAACGCTTGTCAAAAACGGCAGTGTCGTTCGGCTGCTTCATCACTTTGATAAAACCTGACACGGCAACAACTTCATGCGAAAACGTCAGAACGAGCGGGTCGTGAGGAGCGTGGTCCGATGTACCGTTTTTCGGCACGGAGTCATAAACCAATAGCTCGAGCGGGTAGCTCGGCCGCGCGGATTCGTTCGCGGCACGTGTCTGCGTAAGATTTGTCTTCGGGTGGTAGGCAGACCGACACGCCGCACAGTTTCCTGGCCCGGAACAGGGCTGATCGGTACGCTTGAAGCCGTCCGCGCACTCGAGCACCATACTGGCGGCCGTCGCAACAGCTGACGAACCGCTGCTCGGGGCTGCAGAAAGCGCTCGCGGGGAAGATACTCCCGGTGTACTATCAGGTGACGAAAAACCCATGGCTACGGCAGGTGTTGTCAAATCGGCGTGAAGCTCGGAGCTCGAATCAACTAAGTGATCACTATCCCATGCGATCCGGGCGTCATCGTCCGCCAGGTGTGCCGGTGCGGCTTTCATGCCGAACGCCGCAAGGCGCTGCAGCAGTGCACTTGAAGAAGGTTTGCGCGCCGCGGGGAGCGGCGCGGCAGAAGATGCATCATCGGCGCTAAGACCGTCCGCGCGGAGGGCACGGCGGCCAGAACCTTTTGGCGTGGCGAGCACGTAATTTGGCGGCAAAGCTAGGTTACACTCCGCACCTGTGTATCCCTGTTTGCACACGCACGATCCCCCGGAGGTGCCCCGGATGCAATGTTCCGTTCCAACCGGGTCACACTTGCACTGGTTCTCACATCGGGTTCCGTAGAAGTTTGGCTCGCAGACGCACTCCAGTTGTCCGTTGCGCACTTGGCACTCGCCTTGGCCAGCTACGCAGTGCGGACACGTGGCGGCCGGCCGCGTGATGCCTCGGTTCGTGCTGGTCAGCAGGCAGCGGGTATTGTCATAATTTCCGTGGAACAATTCGGCGCGAACCAGGGGCGTGTATGACAAGTTGTCGATGAGCTTTGTGCTCTCGTTTGCGAGCGGAAACACCGCGGGCGCGTACTCCGTGGCGAAGCTCTGGCCCTGGAGAAGATCGCCCGCAACCACAACCCCGAAAGACTCCCCCGACAAAGCCGATTTTGGGAAGACTTCGAGCGCCGCAGGGGTGCTGCCCCAGTGGGATTTGTGCATGCAAGGCTGTGGTCGAAGAGCAGGGGCCGCAGTCGTGCTAGTACCTCCGCCCGCCCCGCCCGCGGTGCAATAACTCTCGGCCTTCACCATGTTGATGACCACTTTGGCCTCGGTGGTTACGGTCGCCACACCGCTGTACCGCCCGACGCGCATGGCTTCGAACCGCTCCAAGTATGGAACAGCCGTTGTATTGCAGCGGATCCGGGTGTCCAACACCTCAGTCACCACGCAGGCGGACTTGGAGTTGGATGTCTCGTACGTACCGCGGTAGAAATACGTGAAGTTCGTTTCCAAGAAAACCGCGAAATTCGCAAGATCCAGCACCATGGTAGAGTCGGGGTTGATGGCCCGCCGCTGTTGCAGCGACATACCGGGGACCAGCGCTGGACCGGTGTGAACCACCGTCGCAGCAGCGGTAGACGAAGCAGGGGCGGTAGAAGAGTTCGTCGCATTCGACGTATTGGACGTCCCGTTGCTTTGATTGCCACCGGCGCTGGGAGGACCCGCAGCAGACAGCTCGCGGCGCGACGCGCCATACATGAGTGCTCCAACGGCGTCAAAACTATCGTCCTCGCTGGTCGTGACTTCTTCATCGTCTGATGTTAGCTGCCGATGCAATTGGCTTGACGAGGGCAATCCACCCAGAAAACCGTACCCCTCGATGGTGGTTTGCACACCGCCCGCCAGACCATGGAAATCGTCCGGGGTGACGCGTGTCACGTACATCGCGGTGTCAAGCTGCTCCCCGGTCAGCATGGCATAGCCGAATGGCTTCACCGAAATTTTCGGTGTGAGTAGGAAATCGCTCACGCCCCTGTACATTTCCGGATCCAGCACGTAGTGGTTGAACTGCGTGCGCAGGTTCGGGTCCTCCACATACGTGGGCGAGTCAAAGTCGCGGGAGAGCCGGCAGGTCAGTCGCGTCGATCTCACCTCCTTTATCAAGCAGTTGCGACTCACACGCGGCTGGCCGCTCATGGTTTCTACCAAATCCACCGTGATGTGCTCCGAGTAGTCGAACGCGGTGTCGTTTTGCGGATTCAACGAGCCCGGCAAGTCCAAATACCCCAGCCAGGCTGGCGAGAAGTCGAAGGTCAGAACGCCCGGAAACCCGACCGCGAGTTTCACGGGCGCGAGGCTTTCGACCCGGCTGGTCAGCGTCGGGTCAAATGTAAAAGTGAAGTCGTGGATGGTCTCGTGTAGAATCTTCAGACCCCGCTGCTCGCAGCTGTAGTGCGGGGCGGCATTGCACGCCACGGCGATGTAGGGCACACGGCAGTACAAATTATTCGGCAAGATGTGGTCCTTTTTGCTGAAGCTCGTGCCGTCGTAAAAGAGCGCGGCGCGCGTCACGTTGGTTGTGTTGTCGGCGGCAGGTCGGTCCGACTCTTCGAGCGTGATGTTCCACATGTCTTCCCGGTGCGTGGCGTTTGCGTTCCAGCCCAAGTGAATGTGGGCGCAGGTGATTCGCTGCAGGCCAAATCCAGTGAACTCGATTTCAGTGCCGCCTGCAAGGGACCCCGACGTCGGGTAAACGTTGTGCAGTTCCAACGCCACGTCCATCGTCAGGTTCTGGCTCATCGCGAACCCCTGACCACCGATGCTGATCTCCGGCTGCAGACCCCGTCCAACCGTTCCGTCCTGCAGCGTGCAGGTCACCTCAAAGCGGGTGGCGAATTGGAAATCCTTGAGCGGATGCACGATCGAAACGTTGGCGGACTGTTCTGCTCCGGCCGCTGATGCGCCGCCCCCGGCGCCGAGAAGCGCACGGAAGTTGTCGTCATTCTGGTCCGGACAGTTCTCAACGCAACGGTGCTGGGTCACGAGGCAGTCCGAGTTCCCGACCGTGATGTTGAAGTCGGAGGTGCGCAGCCCGTACACTGAAGCGTTCACGTTCGCAAAAAGCGGCTCACCCAGCAGACTAGTCCGCACGCTCCTACCACCGCTTCGCGTGATCACCACTGTGCCGTTCTCACCCATTCGCGTTGCCGCCGACCCCTCCCCGCGCGGCGCCATCAAATGTCCGTCCTGCGTAAAGACCACATCCTCCGCGACGACGGCCGGAACACGGTTCGTTTTCCGCATGGCCATGCTCGCCTCCGGAAGCAGCACGTTGGACAGCACAAACGTCAGCTCCGCACCGGCAGTGACTGTGACCGCCGACGGACCGGAGAGCGCTGCTGATTTCGCGCCGGGCTGATTGTTTGCGTTATTAAGGACCATCACCGCCTCAACCTGTGGCGTGAAAGATTGCGAAAATTGAAAATCCGCACTCTGGATGTACTTCGATGCGGCCAGGATGTTGTTGCTCCGCATCTGTGCCTGTGGCACCGCGTGCGGCACTCGCAGCCAATCCGCAGGGATGTACTCGTAGAAAAGCGAATTTCGGTTACCGCCCTCTTGGACCATGTAGAAGTTGATCTCGGCACCGGTCCCGCCCAACTCTGCGAAGTCACTCCCGGAATACTCCGCATACAGGCGGCGGGGATCCACCGGGTCGTGGAAGGTATAGGGGTCGATGAAACGAATCCCGTACGAGAAGCCTTCCTCCGGGCGTTTTTCGTAGTCCGCGTTCCAGTCGGTACCAAGGTTGAAGACCTCGATCCGCGGAAAGATCTTCAGCAGCGCCTCCTGCACCTCGTAGCGCTTCACGTTGTAGGGCAGCGAAGTTGTGCAGCTCCGTGCCACCGTGGCGTTGGTTTTCGAAGAACCTCGGCAGAGCTTGAAGTTGCCGGACAGGGGTGCCGACTCTTCCTGCGACAGGGTAACGATACCCCGCGTGTAGGGCGTCTCGGCCGCCGTGGCGTTACGGGGCGGCACCATCTCAAAGGTTGCGTGTGTTGTCTGGCCGTACAGCCCGTGTGTGCCGCTTCCCAGAATGCAGTTGAAGGTGATTTCGAACCCGACCGCGAGTCCGGCACTGGTGGCCTGCGCCGCCGCAGCCGTGACGGTAGGCAAGCAGTCCTTGGTGTACTGGATCGTCGATCCGGCCGCTGATTTCGCTCCCCGCAGCGCCGTTTCCAACGTCGCGGTGTCCGCCTGGTCCACGCGGACTTTGTCGGTGAAGTACTCGGTGTGGCTCAGGTCGTGCGACACCTTCACCTTCACCGAGTAGAACTGCCCGGCATCCGACACGAGAAGCGCGTGCTTTTCCCGGTCGCGCCGGGCGGTCAGCGTCATCTTTTGCATCTCGTACAGGCCGCTGGTCTTGTAGAACGCCTCCTTCTCTGCTTCGGTGAAAATCTGGTGCCCCTCCGCCGTGTGTGTGTCGTTCGCGTAGGTTCCGTTCAGCCAGGGATCGTGCACCGCCACGCCGATCTGCAACCAATTGGCGCTCCAGTGGAACTCGTCGTTGTGGTAGATGCGCATGGGGTAGCCCGCAATGCTGGAGTTGTGTGCGTTTTGAAACTTCATGCGCGGGCTGCGCTGACGCACCGAGTGCGTGGTCAAGTCCGGGTGGCTGCACGTGCTGCCCTCGACGCTCTCTCTCGCGGCCCCGTTGGCAGGCACAAAGGGATTGTTGCTCTCGCTGCAGTACACGTAGAAGGCGAAGGGGTCGTCGGGCCGCCATCGATCCACCCAGTGGACAATTTTCCCGACCTCCGTCCACAGATTTACGTTCGGCTCGCTCCCGGTGAAGTCAATCAGGACCTTCGCGGACAGTTCGGCCGCAGTGAAAAACTGGTACTCCGCGTCGGGGGAAAAGTAGGACGGCGGGACGAAAAAAGTTTCCAGGACCTGCTCGAACTCGTAGTAGCCAGACCAGTCCGCGGTTCGGTCGCGCCACTGGTCCTGCCAGGCCTGGTCCCATGTGTGCAGCTGGCGGCGGATCGGACCCCGCAACCAGGTACCCTTTTCCTGCCCGAAGGGCTCGGCAGAAACTGACTCGGCCGGGTTCTGGCTCACGAACTGGATCCGGTCCGCGTTCTCGTTCAAATTTACCGGGTTCATAAACACCTTGGAAACACCAAGCAGCACGTCTTTGCGCAGGCCTTCCGCGTATGCGACGTTGGGGAACATATTGTCGCTGTTCACCCAGCTCGCGCGTTTCCCGAAGGTCTCTGTGTGGCCAGGATGAAGTCCGGAGTACAGTCGCCATTTCGTGCCGCGGCCGCCAAAGAATCCGTGCAACGGCAGTTGCGTGCGCAATCCACCCTGTTTGCTGGTGCTCGAAGCGCCGACGTCGAGGCAATCCTGTCTACAGGTCAGAGTGGTCTCAACGTCCGTCCAGGCGCCGCTGCTCTTTGTGACTGTAATCTGTTGATGTTTCTTCAGCGAACTTGTCCACACGTGCCGATTGTCGTGGTACCCGGGCTCCTGCGCAAAGGTGGACCCGTCGGGGTTCACGTAGTGGCCCCCGTCGCAGTCCCGCTTGCCCTTGCAAATCCCCCCCGCGATTTCGTGCGCTTGACACAACCTCCTCCCATCCATTGCACACATACGCGCAGCGTCGTGAAAGGACACTTTGTGGTTGCCGGGCGTGTAGCAATCCTTCGGCGTTAGTTTTTGCCAAGTGTTTTCAAAAGGCTCCGCGTTTTTGTTCACCGAATGGCAGAACTGCCCGTCTGTGTCGCAACACAAGACCGTGTAAAGCCGACCACTTTGCGCCGGATCCGCAGCTTCGTGCGGCGGCACCATGACTTGGTGGTCGGTGCCAAAATTGGGGTTGCCGTCGGTCAGTCGAGCCTTGGAGACGACAAGCGACACATTTACCGGTGATACGTGTGCCTGCATGTCGGAGGAAAGGCCTTGGCAGGAATTCTGCAACGGCACACCGCCGGACAGTGCGTGCTCCGTCACGTCCCACAGGATGGTCTTCGAAGAGGTCGTGGAAGAGCCCACCGAGACGCGTACCTCCGCGCATCCCGTGATGTCGTCGGCGTGCGGAGGCAGCAACAGCGCCTCCTGCTGGCGCTGCGTGTCCAGCACCTGAGACAGTGACTGCTGGTAGTCCGCATACGCCGCCTGGCTGTTTGAACCCGAGAAGATCTTCGGGATGCGACACTCGAAATGCGTGGAATTGAATGCCTTGTCCGCAATGACGTGACACGGAATGTCGTTTCGCGGCCCCAAAAAAATCCGTGTGGTGTCCACGTTGAAACCGGTGCCCCGAATTTGCAGCACTGCGCCGCCAGTCGGACTCGCAAAGCGCGGACTGATCTCGTAAATCTCCGGGTACATAGCCATGTCGTAACTCACTGGCGGCAAGTTGCTCGGTCTGTCATCTTCAAAACGTCGTAGGTGCTGATCGAGTGAACTTTCCTCCACCCCAATGGTGAACAGCCCAAAAGGCCGCGGTTGGTCCGACTTCGTGTTGAGAAACTGAGCATGCCCGTACCCGTCGGGGCAGTCGGCCGCTGTTTGGCAAGTGCACTGCAGGTCCGAGCACTTCGCCACGTCGTTCAGCCCATTGGGGCGGACGAAGAGGGAGAACCGGCCCCAGCCCGGCTGCAACCACCCCTGGAGGCGACACGTGAGGCCGATCTTCTCGATCACCCTGTTGTTGTTCTGCAGGTTGTAGTCGTTCGTGTTTGCGAACCGGTTCGCTAGCAGCAGCTCGTCGGCGAGGCAGGTCGAACCCCCGACCCTTGTTTCCGTCTGCGACCAGGTCTTCGCGAGGATCTGCTGTCGTCGGTAGGTGGAAGAGCGGGCTCCGTACGACAAAAAGTCGCCGACGGCCAACCCGAAATGCGACACAAATTTCACCACCGGCGTTTGCTCGTATTCGTAGCGGAACACCACCGAGGGGTCCCGGACGCGTGCGTAGGTGCCACCGCCCGCGGCGTCCGAGATGATCAGCACTTCGAGCGTGACATTCATCGGCTCGGGCACCCGCGGGGTGATGCAGATCAGCTCGGACTGCGTGCTCATGGGAAGCATCACTGGGCAGGCGTATTGTCCCAAATAGACCGTTTGCTGCGAGTAGAGGTTGATTCGGTTTGGATCTAGAAACCCGTCCCCGGTGATGCGCAGCTGCAGGCCCCCCTCGAGACTACCCCGTTTCGGGAAGAAGTCGTTGACCTTCGCAGCATGCGTGAACAGACTTGCACCAGTGCACACCGCGAAAAACAGCTGAAGAGCACGCGACAGCAAGGTTCGAACTGAACTTTTTTCGCTAGAAGTAGCGCTCCTTGTTCCGTGCGTTGGGGAGACTGAAAGAAAAGGTCGCAGTCTGCGAAGAGGACAATTCATTGCCGTCTGTTGTCGTCTTATTCTTGGCATCGTCTTACTAGAGGACGAAAACATCCCCTGTCGCTGCTCAGAAAAACAGCCCCCGGCGTTTTCTTCACCAGCATCGTTCGGCAGAGCTTGTCTTCTTGTTTGCCCTATTGCTGCGGAGCTCGTGGTGATATTTCTCGTTTCTCTACTTGCACTTTTTCTTTTTGTTCGGGCACGAGATGAGAAATAATCGTCTGGTATCACTCTGTCGTGTGTACTGCCACTGGAAGATTCGATTCTCGACAAGACAGAGGCCTGTAATTTCATCGGTGTAGTCCCACCTTTCGCGGAGGAAGGAAACCGTGCATTCGCGCAACTCCTGGCTGGCTCATCATGGCGGCCAGCAGCAGGAAACATAGGTAAAACGCGCGCTCTCGGGGCGGCCGTTGGTCGCTCCATACCCGGAGGGAAGAGGAGCGGGTTCTTCACGAAACCAAACCGCTCGTCAGAGCAATCAGAATCAAAAGTCGAGATGTTGGCCTTCTGTCTTATTTTTTCTTTTCGGTCGCTGGATTTCGCGCTCGAAGTAAAGGACGACGAACTACTGGAAGGCGTGCCTCGTCGGACAAGAAAGAGGCCGCTCTTCCATTTGTTCGACGTTGCCACCGTTCTTCCCGGGCGAAAATCCTTGATATATTGACCGCCAACAGAAGCACCAGGTTGTGGTTGCGTGGGATCTGGTGCGTCTTCTGTTTCCTCTTCCTCTCTTGAGGCTTCTGAAGTCGTACTACCGCTAGGTCGACCAGTACCCCGGAGCGACCTGCTTGCTGTTACATCCTCGTCGAGCACAAGCATTGTAGTCACGTTACGGAAAAGCTGCGAGCTTGGTTTTTCACGTTGTCGCGCTTCTCCCACCACGAAACATAGCCACGTGACGAGTCAGGACGACTTCTATGCGGAAGTGCAACTCTCGTCGTGCTCGTATTATCGCCCGTGGCCTTATAGTGTGGTAATTTCACACAAGCTTGGCTAATACGTCGTCAGCGTCAAGCGGGGATGTAAATGATGTTGATGAACACTTCTTAAGCCTTTTTCACGATGAACTAGAGTCGGCGTTTTTCAAAGATGAGCCGGCACAATATAACAGGTCCACCCTTGAATGCTGGTCGTTTTGGCCGAAAACAACTGCCGCGGCTTCTTGCACTCGTGGTCCAATGGTTTCCCGGCAAGAAGATGTCCTCGGGGCTTTTCGGCAAACTTAATAGAAACCAGTTGCGCGTCCACTGGAGCAGCCAATAGATGCCTGTGCCCGCAAAAAATAGCTTACGATCACGTCAGAGGAGCTTCATTTGAAAAAAGACTCCACCGGCAACTGATTCTGTCATAGGAAGAAAAATACTCAGTCATGCAGCAGGAGGGGCATCATTCTTTAGAGCATGTTTTGCGAGTAGAGATGCGTTTTCAAAAAAAACCAGCACAGGCACCATCAGCTCCTACATCTTCGCTTGGAAATGTAATGGAGGAAAAGTAGAAGTTGAAGTTTGGGTGCCTACCTCTCATTCACATGCTCAAGAACAAAAAAGGGGTGTGAGTGCTTTTGTGGGGGCAGCAGGGGTAATTAATGTGTTTTGAAAGTGGCTGGAAAATTAAATGGCAAGCTGATGATCAAACTATCCACGGTAGGAGTGGACAACAGACAATCAAGAAAAGATGATCGGCACAAAGAGTAGAACCGATCGACTTTAGCGTTGCTCTTTTGATTGGAGGGATAGTTGCAGCTTATATGTCCTAGACCACTCTCGCACTCGCTCAGAAAACCTTGTTTTGAAAAATGCCGTTCACTCTTTGCCACACCCTCTCCAAATCACACACATCTCACAAAAAATACTTGTGAAAAAACAGAAAATGACGTGAAAATCAAACAGATTTTTGCATGTTCGTTTTTTCTCATTGGTTTGCCTGGTGTGGGAAGATAGAAATAATCCGACTTTAGGACTCTCGCCAATTTCACGACCGAGACATGATGCTGGAACCAGAGACAGAACACGATCATTACATGCATGCTGTACCTTCAGACAACCATTCCACCAACCCGCTAAAAATCTGTTTCTGTTGGTCAAAAGAGCTCAGAATGACCGATTGATTCTGGTGTTTTTGTCAGAGTCTAAGAAAGAATGAGCAAAAAACTATAAATATCGTATCTTCTAGAAATATTTGAGAAACCATAAATTCGGTCTCATCGAATTGGGAATATTGGTCAGTAGCTGCTTGCTCATGCACAGACACCCCAGATGGCTCAGGCAACAATCAGACGATCCAACGAACGAAACTACCTAATAAAGCAAAGAGACAGAAACCAAAAAATTAACACAAACTTATTGATTCAGACGATTTAATGATCAGAAATCTTGTATATACGCTATCTTTTAGCAGGAACCTGTACAACAGAAACAAAGTAGCACATTGGCCATGTGCATTGAAATTGATTTTTCAGCACCAATAATTGATACAAAAAAGGAAAGATTGAAAAGGCGTCCTCGGTCGTCGTCGTGAGTAACAAAATTGAACTTTTTCTTTTTGTGTCCGCCACAGAGTATGTAATCGAAAGAGACTACAGAGGACCACCTTTCAATGTAAGTTTATCTTTTTAAGTTTCGACAGACCCAAATAGCAATAAAACTGCATCAACTACCAATCAAATTATCTCCATGTATATCTAGTCGCAAAAATCAATACGCAGATAGATGAAAACTGATACGAAGAGAAAACAAAGGAAAAGGATCTCGAAAAAAAAGCGCCCTGCTGTATCCACCATGAAGAGTAGCAGAGGCGAGGGCGAGTCGCTGTCATATTTGTAAAATTGTATTATGAATAAATGTCATCAATACGAGCCAATCAATACTTTCAGTTCTACAACAAAAAACGCAAAATCCATCAACTTGTTCGAAAAAGTTCCGTATCCCACAAGACAATCGATATCGAATGAACGCGGTTGCTTACGTTGAACAAACAGCGTTCCGACATTTCCGAATGAAGAGTGACTCTCGGTAAGCAAAAATGAAAAAGAGGAATCGACGCCATGAAGTAAGGCTCGCAAGCAAAGCCTTCTGATGTGCCGGACAGAAAGGCTAAAAAGTTTCTGGTCAACGTCGTCCTCGACGGCGACATAGTATACGGAATCGGCCATGGCCAAGGAACGCGAGCAGTCCGTTGCGAGGCTGTATTTCTCTTACTTAGCTTGCGGTAGGAGCGATAGTACGTAAATCGAGAAGTTGTTAGAAGCAAAACTCACAACAAGGCTGGTTCGGATTCAGATTCTTGAGGTTGTCGCGGCTTTCTGTAGTTTTCCCCATTTTGCATGGGGAACAAAACCAAACAAACCATGAAGCGGTCAACATACCACGTATCGCTTTGTCATGAGAATGATACATACTACAGCCTCGTCCAGCAGGAGAGAAAGACCACCAGCGAAGCAAGAGTATCAACATCTGGATCTCGTGCGCCACTTTCTAGCAAACCAAAGACTGGTAAACTAACCTTCCGATTCAAGATTTCCAAGAACCACGTGGCAGATTGAGATGGTACCATGAAAATAATTCCTCTAGACTCTCCAATCACTCGAGGATCCTGGAGGTGGAGGCCCGCCGCCTCCGTTGAAATGCGAGTAATCCATGCTGGGAGAGGAGGAGCACGAGGATGTGGACCTGAAGAGCAGAAAATAAAAATGCGTGGTACCAGCATTCGTACTGAAGCAAATGCGTGTGACAATAAAGTGCAGCAACGTTCCTATTTGACTCTGCAGCTTCACGACACACACCCTCTCACGGATGAACTAGTAGTAAACCATACAATAGATTCTAGATCCTCTAGTTGTTTTTCATCTCTGTATATTGTGTTGATGTGGACTTATTCATATAAGAGGCACAACTACCTCGAAAGTGGCATTGAGCTGCTCATCGGGGGTGCGAAGAGTGTTGGCGGAGCAGGGGGCGGCATTAGAATAGTCCCTGCTCCCGACGTCGTGGGCGGCGCATTTAATATTCCGCTGGACAAGGACGAGGGGTTCGAGGAGGTGGCGGCTCCAAGCAAGGTGGACAAGAGTCCATTCGCGGTGGACGACGACGAGCAAGACGATGCTACGTTCGTGGTCGGCGGGGCGGGGATGAGTTCCAAACTCTTCCACAACTCATCCAGATCCGCTGAGGTTGACGCGGACGTGTCCCCGTGGTGATGCTGCGCTTGGTGATGCTCCATCGGAGGTGCCGCACGACAGGGCGAGGAACTCGCGACGGCGCCATGCGTTGACATGCCGTCCCCAATGGCCCACTCATTCAACCAGTTTTTCCATTCCGACTCCGAGTACTGTAGTGCAATCATTTTTTAAATCGTTTTTGGACCTGGTGCTCTCTCCGGCCTTAGAGCTTACCAATCAATACTCAAAAGCGTCCAGCACTTGCTCTTATGCTCCCTCCTGTCACTACCGGCCATTCTTGGAAAAAAAAAACGATGGATGCGCAAAGATTACCTCATCGTCCTTCCCACCGCCAGGCGCCATGCAGAGATCTTTATCCGCGCTCGAATGATTGGCATTCAGGTAGTCATTACGCTTATGCAAACATCAAAAATCTGCGCTCGACGGATTCCAATCTTATGGCAACAGGCAACTTTCATTTCGCATGCCGTGATCATAGTGCTTCAGTGATGACTTCCACAGGAGTTGCGTGCATGTATGAGGATCTTCGTCTTCAAAACTTTATACTTAAGGTTTAACTCTTTAGAAATACGTCGAGCTGAAAGCACGCGATTCGACGCATACACATAGTCAGACATCCACGATGAGACACCATGACCACTATTCCCAGCACCAGAAACAGCTCCTGATAATAGTTCATCATTGCTGTACAGTCATGCCCGTGTAAGGCGAAGGCTGCATTAACGTATGTGCATTTTGAAGAGAAGTCCACGACGAGCCCATATAGACATTAATGCTGGCCTGGTGTCTCTCGTTTCTGGTTCTGCCCACAAAAACTACATAGACAGAGACAGAGTCACAGTGTGCAGCAAAAGCAATCGCGGTTTAGCCATATAAATGTAAATGGTACTACAGCGTACCAGCAAGCGCGCTCCCGATGATCGCACTGGAGTTTCCACCCATCTGTCCGAACAGGTGGTGAGACTTGCCCTTCATCAACGAGGTCAGAATATCCATGTTTTGCTGGTGTAAGCTCGAGGAAGATCCAGGTCCACCATGATTCGAGAACCCCGCACCAGGGAGTCCCACCGCTCCGGGTGCCACGCGATCGGCTGTTCCGGTGGCGCCAGGAGCTCGGGGGTTTCCAGTGCCGAAGTCCCCCTTTCCGCGATAGTTCTCACTGGTCGCGCCGTGCTCCATCATCTGATGTAACGACGGGAAGGTGCTTTTCCCACTGGCCGGGTGTGAGAATGGCCCGGGGCGATTGCCGCTCCCGAGAAATTTTCCGTACTTTCCACCTCCTCCGCGGAGCGCGGCCTGATGAGCGGCCGCCGCCGCAGCGCCGCCGGCCCCGTAGCCAGAAGTACCGTTCGCGACGTTTTTCATCTGCCATGGGGGCTGCGCTTCAATTTGTTCCCGGTTTCCCTTGCTGTTGTAATGCAGGTATCCGATTTTCCCTTCGGCCGCAAGCTGGGACCACCGCTCTTCAGGATTGTACCGCGACCTTGGTGGCGGGCCCGTTTGGTAGTAGTGCATTCCGGGACCACTCAAGTTGTGTGCCCGAGTCGCTCCCGAGGGGCCGTTACTACCGCCGCCGTTGTAATGACCGTACCCCCCGTGACCGTGGTAGGTTCCGTAGCCGTAGCCGGCGCTGTGGTTGCCGCATATGCATTGCAAAGAAAGCATCGCACTCGTTTTGCATTACTACACTTACTCAGGTGGTCTGTGCAGATTCAGGTCTGTCATGCAGCTGCACGTTAGATCATACGCAATTACTACGGCTACGATACTTCTGCACAGGATACCGTACGACCCGTGTCGATTTTGGTACCAGGTCGCCCGCGCATCTTTGGTATGCGCGCCAGATCCGCTGTTCGCGGAACCACCAGTCGCATGAGCGGAGCCGTTCTGCTGATCAACTCCAGCGGGGCCGGGGGGCTTGCACACGCCGTTAGACGAAACGGCGGCTGTCGTGCCACTGCCGCGTCCAGCAGCCCCGGCGGATTTTTTGTTGGCGCCGCTTGCCGGTCCAGCTTCGGTGCTACTTCGTTTGTTCGTTCCACCAGCTGCTGCTGCGCCAACAACTCCATCAACCTTTGCTCCTCCAGTACTATCCACCTCTCCTGCACTAGTACTAGTGCCAGGCTTCGTTGCCGTCGCTCCTGTTCCTGCACTCTCTGAGGTCGCTGTCGTGGTGCCATTATTGTTATCATCACTTGTCAACACGCTCTCCGTATTGGGGGAGGACTCCGCCGTAGTGGTTGGAGATGTTCGGCTAGCGGCGCCTGGAAGCGGCTGCAGCAGTGGCGAAGACGACGCGTTCGAAACGACGGAGGTTCCCGTTGTGTTTTTCGACCGCCGCGGGGGTGGTGGCAGGACCCCTGTGGACTGGATCAGCCTCGCGCGCTTACTCTGCGGCGATCGGGACTCCGGTGAAGCGGTTGGCCCGGCTGCAGGTGGACGCTGCACCGGGTATAGAAAGACACAAAACGTCCTATCACCTTTAATTATATATTCATGTCACTCTTCGTCTCTATATCTTTCTATGATTTTCACCCATGCCCATCATTTTCGAAAATTATAAAGATAAAGAAGAAGAACCGATTATAGAGCTGATACATGCAGGCGTTTCTTTGCTCTCAACATGCACTTGCACATGCTACATGCTCAGATCAAGAACAAAAGAATATTTGTTTTTCCTGAATCTGATAGTGATGGACTGTTTGCAGCTATTGTTTCACTTTCATACAACGGGCGGGGACTTCATCAGGTCCTCCACGGAGATATTCCCTGAAAATTAACCATCCCCATCCAATTTGTCATGCAAAACATGTAGTAAAAAGTGTGTTTGCCATGCAAAAAGTGGATGGGGATGGTTAATTTTCAGGCGATAGGAAATGAGGCCTCCTGCCCCCAGCGGAGGCGCGGTCTCACTGCTTGGCGCGAGGGCGGCGAGGGGAGCTGCGATTACAGCAGGTGCTGTAGGTTGCACAGCATTTATTTCGCCACTGCTGCTGACAGGAACAGTAGATGTCGCGGCACTTATAACCTTAGAAGGGGATGTTGTCGCGACGACTTCCTCCTCATGAACATTCTGCGCGACCAGATCATCTTCACTGCAAACACCTCCTTTTCTCGCCAGTGCACTATCAAACTCCGGCTGTCGTTCCCCATCTTCAACATCTGCTTCTCCTACACCGGGAACAGCTGCACCAACATCGTGCGTTGACAAGGAGGGTTCATTTTCCAACGGTCGGTCCTGGTCCTCAGTAGCCGCGGAGCCGGCGACGTTGCTGTCTTCAGCCCAGTGAAGTTGCTCGTCTTCACACTTGTCGTTGTGGTCTACGACTTCCACAGGTTCATCATCACAGTCACGCAAATCTTGGGCCGACCCGTTCATCATGATGCTGGTGCTGTTTTCGTCACCGATATGGCTGTGGTCTAGGCACGTCGTACTCCCCGGCCCCACAGGTCCCGCCCCGACTGTGTTGGCAATCGCTGGTGAACCAATCTGCGCTCCTCGCTCTTTGTTTTGGAAAGGAAACATCACGAATCGCTTTTGCTCTTTCTTAAACTCGCGACGCGACGAGTGGTCACGTGCTCGCTCCAAAGGACCGCAAATGCAAAAATAAAATTACAACGCATAGTCTTCCTTATCCATGAAATCAGTCGGGAAAACGATGGTTGAAGTAAGTTGCTCTCGCTTGTTCTCGAGAAGCACCGCTGGCCGCTCTGACAACCACGCGCACTTTGGGCCTATGTGTTATTGACGATACATCATCGATCAGTGAGCTAAGAAAGCGAACTAAGCTTATTCATCGCGGCTTTATTCATTACCATATGGGCATCCGCCACCTGTCATAATGAGTGGATGATTCAGTCATTCATCATCGTGAAGATTTTGTCCTTAGTTAAAGATTTATCCGCATGCTGATTATATCGATCTTCCTATTTCCATCATCTCCACAGCGATACACACGTCATTCATCAAGTACCCCACAGTTGTCGTCAAGTAGGTCTACTGCACTTTCTCTTTGGACGAAAAAAAAAAACAAAGAACAACCTTTTTTCAATTCATAGCCTCTGTGAAGTTGCAACTTCAGTTCCGATTAAGTACCTTCGGTACTCGGCGTTCCATGGATTTCCGCCCGCCCCTCAAACAGGTCATTCTTATGCTTGCAATGAAGTATCCTGTCAAAATCCGACCGAGCCCCATCGACACTTGCTACTCTCGTCTTGCTGTGTGTTCACTTTTTTCTTCAGAGCCGTTGTCTCTTTCGCGCATGCATGTGCATCTACATTCGTTTCTCATCCATAAGACTGAAAATTTAGTTTTTGTCGGTCATGCTTATGAGCAAGAAGTTCGTTGGACTCACATGCAGAACTCGCTCTGGATACCGAAGAGGTCGCTGTTGGTAGAATCCAGTTCCGGAGACGTGCCACTGGTGATGCTACTGTAAAAGTAATCGTTTCAGAAAAAATAAAAACTGTTTCAAATACCATCACGAAGATCGTCGTGACCGTGAGTTCATCAATAATGCTAGCATGTGCATGGCCGGGTGGCCGGGTTGCCGCGAAACAAAGCGGTTGCTCTAGGTGCTCTTCTGTGTCTTTATACAAGCACTTTGCGAACAGAATAAGAAAAATTGCAACGAGTATAATCAAATGCACTCTGTCTTCGCCGTTTCGCAGCTACTGGGGTCTTCGTTCACTGCAAATACCAACCCATCCACGGCCGAAGGGAAAGGGTTGCGCTTCTTACCTGGAATGCGACGAAGTATTTCGTAGAAGAAGTATATTTTCGCGCTCGAAAGTTCGCACCTAGGTATCGGCTTCTTGTTGTCCCGTTCATATCATGACAAAAATGTTCATCATGTAGTAATTGTTCCCTTTTCTTTTTCAATTTCTGCAAAGTACCGATATTACTTTCGCATGAACGAAGCATTTACTACAGCTACTGCTACACTACGTGTTATTGAATAAGTAAATCACTAAGAGTACTGGATGAGAGCTCTTCCAACATCAAGGAGTGGAGATTCTTCGAATTTGATAGCGACTCGAATGAAAAGGTTCGCTTGGCGCAAGTGCGTCCACCTCCCCGTTTTGGCTGTTGCTGAGTACCTCCACACGATGAAGACCCGTTCATCGACAAGGCTTGTCGCGATGAAGACCAAGACGCCGTAATGGAGATGTCTGCAAACAGACAACTGCCCGCACTACATCGACCAAGCGAGGCATTTGTATGCATTGCAAATATGTCTGGGTCTGGAAAGATGCAAACTTAGGATGCGGGCTCTGGAACAAGGAAAGATGATGAAAATCTGTGTTCCTGCATTAGAGTCAATAGAAAAAGAAGTGCGATTTTTGTCCTCTCCAGATGCAGACTGACTAAACGCGGCAAAGCCTCCGCAGAACATAATCTCATGCTCTGTGAGGGAAGCCAGACATTCTTCCAGATGCAGAAACGGCAGGAAAAGTGTCTACTTCCTTCCACACGCAGACATCCTTGCGGTTAATAACTTGTCGAGTCTGCCAATCTTGGCCTTTCTCGTAAGAAGTATGTCCACGTCGATCACAATTTCAGCCAGGCTCCCGTCGTTGCTTCCGAAGATCGGTCAACGAGGTCTGGGCGCCTTGGTCGCGATGTCTCTCAAAACATGGATGCTCGAGGCTTGTCGGTGCCTATGCTGCCGTTCGCCAGGCAAGCACGAAGAAGACAATAGAGAAAGACCACGGATAACGACAGGAAATGGAAAGATGACCAACCAGGATTTCCTGCGTATCTTTTCCGTTATTTCAATTGAGGAAAGCGGTGTTGGATATACTTTTACTTTGTTTCACTCGTCGTCGTCCTTAAGTTGCTCTCACTCCATAATGTACTCAAACTGGAAGAAAAGAGCGCGATAGTATTGGTTTTTGCCTAGAAGCAGCACACACAGGACTAGTCTGCAATGACACACAGACAGGCCGAGCGGGATGGAAATCAATGTTAACCGAAGTTGATGAAGGTTGCCTACGAAACATACATCAAAATATACAAAGAAAGACCGCGCTCCTGTCGGAGGTGGGAACACTCGGGTTCGGATTCGGGACGAAGCTAGCGTGCGAATTACTACGCACTGCAACTTTGACGCACACCAACGCGTATACAGGATTAGCGTGTTTGCGATCTCTGATCTTCTTGCTCTTTGTGTGAGCCAAGCCGCAAAGCCAAAGTCAGTAGTACTGTAAAAAATTAGAGTCCGAAAAGATAAACAAGTGAATGTGAAGTTTTGTTCTTCAACACTAAATTACAACGAGAGTATCTTACTAGCAGTCTTTCATGGCAAGTGAAAGGAGTCGGGCTTGCTTCTGGTTCATGCCCTTCTCAATCCACTTGTTGCACAAAATACTGACGACATTCATCTTTCTTGCGCTCCACCTTGATGTTTGTAGCTTGTTTCTGCAGTGGCTGCACTTCTTTTTCGCCTAGAAGTAGATCACTGGTCGCGGATCTTCCTGCTAGAAGAGAGAAGAAGTTCATTTTTCGGCGCGGAAGCTCGACACATCACATTCAGCCTGTCGGTGTAAAATATCTTCTGGCTCTGGCGACAATATCTAGTGACTCTTATATATTCTTTTCGAATGGTGCGGTACATAGATAGGTCTGCTTTTGATCTGGCCGTAGCTGCTGTTCTTTCCAAGCGAGTTAAAACCGGATCTCAATACACCCCGCTCGGGCTTGATCTTGTTCTTCCTCGCCTGGAAACTATCAAAAATCACGCTGCTCTCTCTGTCTCTTTAGTGACTAGGTTATATTTTCTTTATATTTTCTGAGGTTTCATCCTTTCTTATTTGTTTTTGTATTTGTTTGAAGTAGTCAAAAGGAATTTTATTAGAAGGTGTTAATGTCCTTACAACGAAACTAACGATTGATGCTTCAACATTTACTTTGCGAGTGGTATTATACGCAACACTCACAATAAGTCGAGTTAGTTTTCCAGCACTTTCTTGGTTTCCGCTTTTCGGTTGTACAGGACGTTAAAAAAGTATTCAACCTCCAACAAGCCGTCTTCTGGTAGATCGGTGCAGTGCACCGCATTCTCGATGCGGTTGCTACCAAACTTCGCCCGCAGCGTGTTCGGTCGCAAATGCGCCGCTACCTCTGGATCAATGGGACCGACTAATTTACCTGTATGTGCGAAAGCCGGGCATGAACGAAAAATGGTAAGGACCGCTTACAACTACAGGGTCTAAAAAGATAAATGTGCTTTTCCACGATTCGCCCCCCATTGAGCAGCAGACCTAGCACGAGCCAGCATGAGTTCGTTCATCCTGGTCGGGATGGTGCGAAGGAATCTAAATGGAGTCTCCATTCAGATAGATTCGGACCACCGACCACCTCCTCCACCACACGACACAGACAAAGTGCTAATGCACTTTCAGCAATGTCATGTGGAGGTGGAAGAGTAACGCTAGACACGCACCTCACAAATATTACGTCTATACAAATAATCAAGTATTCAGAAAGAAGTGAGCAGTACGGAAGCTCTCGACGGCATTTTCCTGGCGAATTTCCATGACAAGTGCGGGCCCGGACGCGAGCTCTTCGACGAGGTCGTGATACTCTGGGAGGATTCCTCGGTACACTTCCATGAACTCTTCGGCCAAATTCTTTTCAAGCGTCCACAGTTTCATCGCACTAATCTCGAAACCCTCTTCGAGTATTCGGTCGACGATGGGACCGGCGTGACCCTGAAGTTATAGTCTTCTTTTTGATAGATTACTTATACTTAGATACAGAAATTTATATAAAATGAATGCAGTTCATCTGGACAAAAAAATTCTTGTCCGCATCGCAAAGGGAAAGGCTTCTTCACACAACTCACGTAAATCACACTTCAATCATCGGAACGAAACTAGAACAGCATCGCTTGAAACTCGATCCAAGCCCTTCTCGAAGATAAGTACCGACGTGACCGCATGCGGCTTGACGATTCCTACCGTGCAGTTGTTAAAGATGGCTGTCGTGGGCAGTTTGTTCTCCTCCCCAAAAAACAAGTTCAACTCGCGCGCCGCACTGCCACTGCTATCGCTCCCGTGCGCAGCATTTCGTGTTCCGTCAGTGCCGAACCGCGCGCGGATGGATCCGGGTGCCTCTTCCCTGATGTAATTGCATCGTTTTCTGCGTACGTGCCGATCTAAGTGGTGCGATCGACAGTTCAATGATCATAAAACTACTTCATCTGTGAAGGATTTTTCTCCTTCGAGAGTACTGAATTTGAAGTTCATAAACAGGAGAGAACTGCTACTGTTCCTTAGCTGACGGATTCAACCTCAAAAACGAGAGAGATTCCATGAACTTTCTTACTGTGCTTTTTGTGTGTTTGTTGGCCCCATCAGAGACCTCCACGTGGACACTGCGTTCTTTCCGATTAACTCCATGGCTACGCAAACGTCAGACGTCATGAAGTTCACCAGGTTCTCGTAGAATGGCTTGCCTGTGCGACAAAGATTTCTATGATTTTGTTGACCACATGCAGTACCAGCATCATCGTCAGCTTTAGAAGATGAAATCACTCTGTCTTCTATACTTAATTCCAGCACATAGTAACAAGTAGGCCATACCTTTGTGTTCCGCGTACTGCTCTTCGGCAAAGCCCTTCGTCATCTTCAGCATCTGCAACTTTGATATGACTAGCCCATGCTCGTGGATGAGCTCGATTATCTTACCTGAAGGGAAAAAAGTCGAAGGTCGTGCTCCACGAACTCCTTGATACATGTTGCTGAATTTACAAACAGGATCACAAAGACTAAGACAATTCTACAGCATTGCGTGTTCTTTCACGAATCGTGTGTTACGAATGCAGCTGAAGAAGAAGCTCACCGATGTGCTGGTATGCATCTGGCTTGATGAGCGCTAGCGTTCTGGACTTCTCCGATATAGGAAGATAAACAGAGCAGACCGCACGCGTATGTCAACCATACTGCTTGTCTACTCTTTCAACGATCGTGAGTGAGACTGCACCAACGTACGTGTTGTCTCAGTGACAGTGTAAGCAAATTCGCAGTGCATGATCATAAAAAAAGCAAACGACGCGAAGAAAGGTGCGTGGCTCCGTGACTCTGGTGTACGGATTTGAGCAAGAGTACTGTACGGCACTCGTGACAATATACGAAACTCCTGGGACTGTCCTGTTTCTCTTTTCGTACGCTCTTCAAATATGTTCCGTGTAAACACGTCGCAGTAGTCCACGATTCTCATATGCCTGCTGTGGATACCTGTGCGATTTGTTTCCGTTGGGTTTTATTTTTAGAAAAATTGCTTGGGGCGTGCGCGTCGCTGATGTAAATTTTATTTCACTCATATTTTGGAACATCTTACTAGCTATAGTTTTTGGTACCCAAACGACAAGAAAAAATCAGAAAATTTATGCGAAACAGGCACTGAAAAGTCGGGCAAAGATGCTACGAAAGGCAATGACTCCAATACAGAGCGTGCTTCCGAGATAAAGTTTATCTGCTGTGACGGAGGGGCAGTGGGATCGTTTCAGGAAAAGGCGCTTGGCCTTGGTGTCGTACAGTTCGATTGTATTGTCCTTTGGGTAGAAGGTGAATTGGTAGTATCGGATCAGCGACGCCCCGCCGTCGAACCATTCCGTCTGAAAGACGTACCGCTCGTCTACCATGATGATGATTCAGATTGTTGTCAGTTACAGCTTCTCTATGTATAATAGGAATACAGCTCACTGCATAATATCCGACAACTCTGCTCGTCCATAAAAGTTGCAGATGATTTGCAGAGGTTTCTGGAGGCCGTGGTCGGCAGCAAATGCACAGCCACTTAATTATATGCCGAGAATTTTTGTATGTTAGTTTGCACCATTGTACTGTATTTCTAAAAGGTACATACAAAATCGCTCAAGGCCAGGTGTGACGACGTCGATGCGATAAAACAACTCCACAATGCTCTACGATTTTTTTCGAAAAAGAGCCAGTTGCATCTGATTTCACTCAGTATTGAAAGAAATCGCAGCCGAAGCAGTATCACGTTGCTGCAGAAATCGCTCCTACGAGGCAAGAGACACAAAACCGAACGAGAAATCAGGGGCCGAAAGGCGTTTTTGCCAGCGGCCTCGTGATCCTGATTCGCTGTTACCTATTTCAGTTATGTATGACGCCGTAAATGTGAATGTGAAAGCATTGCATTCTTGAACATGCCAACTTTCACTGCTTTTTGCACCCAACTGCAGCAGCCAGGTCTACCGTGGCTTTGATTCAGAACACTGCAGCAAAGCACGAACAAAATCAACTCCTTTCGACCCCCATCAACCCTTAAAAGCGATTGATGCGCTTAGTCCACCTCAAGGTCCTCTGGCACTTTTTCATAGCTTCCTCAAGCGGCACTTTCGATGTTGCAAAGGTACTTATCCATAGAAAAGAGCGCGGCGCCTCTTGCTGGCCAACATGTGTTCTCTGTCTGTGATATTCATATTAATTTGTGAAGGCAAATAAAGCAGCTTGGCGATTTATAGAAAAATTGCGGTGTAACACATATGAATGAAGAAAAAAAGCAACAGGCTTGGTGTAGAACAAAAGAGATCAGTGTAGTTGCTGCAAAGGGCACCAGATGCCGATGATGCTGAAGGAGATTCACTACAAGCAGAGGCAGCATGCACCATCTACGCCTACCAAAAACTCGATATTTATACGCTGGATGGGAGTAGATGTGGAGACCCTCCCTTCGATTCATCTACTGAGTATCGCATTCACAGGCGCGCGCAGGTTCACCCAACGAGGTGACCACAACGAACGGAGCCCGCCGGCCTGATGAAACTAGCGAGATTCGAAAGGATACGCGAGACCACGCCACGCAGGCACCTGTAGGTACGACGGGCAGGATCCTTTCTGCGTTGCCGGTGCTCGCCCTTTCCTTGCCTTTCCTCTCTTCGAGACAGAATGTCTCCGCAATTACAGCTCGTCATCCGATGAAGAAAGCGCACGGCTAACGGGGTCGTCACCTACTCCTGGTGGCAGCAAAGTGGTGAGCTTACTTCGCAGCCCTAGGCTCAGGTCCAGGCAAGTTTTGCTCTTGCAATGCCGCAACAAGTCCGTGATCGGCTCAACGTATACTCTTGTGAGCAAAAGCTCCCTGCTAACGTCGAGAATTCTGCGCACCCACGACCGCCACAGATCCCGCTCAGACACCTATGTTGAAGTTAGTTGATGAAGATGATGAAGATGTCTCAACAATTTTTTATATTGCGATAATTTTGCGAGAGATCATGAAAATCTAAACGTGGTATCCTCTCATACAAAATCACAAACACGAACAACGTAGAGAAGAAGAACACTACTACGTTCGGCTTCGGTGACCTCAGCCTCACTACATATAACGGGGGAACTCGCAGCTGCTACACGCAAAAAAAAGTCAGTGGCCGATTCTGGTACCTGGACCTTTCTTCTGTCTCTGCTCCAAAGTAGGTACTGTCGGGAAGCAGGAGAGGTTTCGCCGCCGATAAACTGGAGTTCGATCTCGAGGACCTTCGCCGGCATATGTGCCAGAAGCGTTGCTTGTTGACCAGCCTCGTCCCCTTGTGTCAGCGCGGTCATGACCGCTTTCCAGGCGTCGCGATCTTCGTCCGCTGTCGTCACAGATGAGGTCATCGAAGTATCCCCATGGGCATCGCTCTCCTGATCCGTTGTGCTGGTGCGGATCCGAAGCGCCAGCCAGCCGCCTGCGTCTGCGCGCGTGACCACTTCCATGCCAAACTGTTCCTGAAACCGACGGCTTTGCCCTTCTTCTGAACTGACCGCGGTTGTAGCACGTTCGTCGCTGTCGTGGAGCAGAAAGTCATGCACCGCAGGGTCTACTCCCGGCCAAAACTGGGCAGAGAATATCTCTAGCAAGGTTCCGCGCTTAGTAGAGCCGCGAGCACGCGAGACCGTGCCAGTAGGTGTTCGACCCGCAGCTCCTGCGGGCGCGGCACCAGAAGCTGGTTGACTAAGGGGATCGCCTGATTGGACCGGTTCGTGGAACCAAGCCTCCCCTGCTTTGACAGAGCCGAATAGCAAGACGTCGGCGGTGAAGCTCGCAGGTGCTCGATGCAGACCATATGTTGCAACTACAGTGTCGCTGTCCTCTCTCGACTCCAGAGGATTCCTTGCCGCGCGCTGGCCCGAAGGCGAAGGTCTTCCATCGCTTGTTCGTGTTCTCTCAAAGGGTAGCAGCCACAGCAATTTTTCCCGTTCATGGTGCGGCAACAGATCTGAATCTTCTATGTCTGTGCGGCCGCCGTGGTCCCCTCTTTGGACGCTTGATGTACTACCGGAGTATAGTCGAACGCCAGGCGCCAGACTGGTCCAATTTTGTGCAGTCAGCTTCAGGTCGAAGCTTGTGGGTGGCGAGGAAAGAACATCTTCACCTGTATGACATTGATTTACAAACCTGTGGTGAAGGAAGCTTCGACCAGACACATATTTCTCATTGCGAAGGCTCAGATGAAAAAAAAAAGTTGATGTGTATGATCACCAGGTGCAGTATAATAATCAGAGACACTTCTAATTCAATTGATATTTATAGTATTGATATCAATCGTAGCTTGCATTGCCTCGCTGTCGCTTATTTTCCTAGAGAATTACAATTTCGAGTTCCTGTGAAAGCAATGAAAAAGATGAATATATCAAATGCTTGTCATGCTCCTGCTTGCAAAGACATATAAAGAGTACCAGTGGCGGTAGAAAACGGGCTGAACGGTACTAGAACACGGCCTTGTATTAGTGCTAGCTGTGGCATGGAGCTCGTCTGGGTCAGCACCGTATCCCGCAAGCACATGGCTTCGCGGTCGAACCCTTGCCCCAGAACGGCCTCGTAGTTCTTCGATAGAGCAAAAGAAGCGCTTCTACTAGCTGTAGCGGCAGTAGCGACTATGTGGCTTGTTGAGCGAAGTGCCAGTGACGCCTCTGTGGCGCTTCGCAGCGATGGTCTGAAAGAACCTGAATTGGTTTCGTCTTCTCCATTTGCAGCTTCTCCCAAGTTTTTACCGCCACCAGTGCTAGTCGGAGCTTCTTCGTCGCGCCGCGACGCTGCATCCTCATCTGGAGACTGTGCTGCTCCTCTGCCAAGCGCTGAAGCTGGAGCAGACGGGACCGGGACGGGGGACGAAGCGGAGGTTGCAAAACTTTGCATCGTTTTCGGCCCGCCGCCGGCCCCAGCACTAGCATGCTGGCCATTCGGATTCGCCGAAGAGGATACGGGGACACTCCCTCCAACAACGGTGTTTTGCTGCAGCGCAGCCATAATGCGGGGACTGCCCAGGATGGGATTTATGCTAGCAGGGTCAATAGGCGGCTGATTTGAGGACGCGGATGCACCAGCTGCGCCACTACCGCCAGAAGACGAGCCACCAGCTGTGACAGAGCTGCTCCCGAGAGGGCTAGCAGCCGGTGCCCGACCCGTAGGTGGAGGCTCCACAATCAGCGTAGACTTTTGCTGCACGAAGAGATCCCCATTGTGCACATTGTTTGTTGATGTACCTGCCCCTGTTGGGTTGGAAGAGGGTGCAACTACGCCTCCGACGGTTGTAGACCCTGGTGCCGTGGGGCCGCCTTGAGGTTGCTGTTGACCGTGTTGTTCCAAACCTCCATTAAAACTGATGGTCGTGCCTGCTCCAACAACTGCGCCGGCACTGCCAGCGGCCTGATGCTGTGCTGGGTTTACATTATGGCTGTACAATGTGGTCCCTGGGGAGAGGTTCTTCGGAGTGATGTAGATACCGCCTCGGCTATCAACATGAATTCCGTTGGAGTGGTACGAACGCTCACGTTCGCGGTGTAAATCGTAGTAGAACTCCTCTTGTTCCCACGACGTGCCGCCGCTCCGCGAGGACGTGCCTCCCCTCGTCGTACTGACCGAACGGTAGCTCGTACTAGCAGTGTGCGAAGCAGTCCCACCGTTGCCGTTTCCCCCCGTGCTCCCTGTGCTCCCGCCGCCACCTAGGTTGCTGCTTTTCAAACCAGCAGTAGAAGAAGTTCCACTGTAGAAGGAGCCACCAGTGTGCTGGTCCGTGTAGGCGTCCGCTGAAAAGCTACTGCCCAAACCGGTCGCTGCAACCACGGGCTGGGGGCAAGCTGCACCCCCTACACTTACCGCATACAGAGATACAACCAACGAGGCCAAGGACAAGCCGAGGTTGACAAGAATCAGGAATGACAGGCAGATCAGCGCGTTCGTGAAGTCTCGCTGCTGTCGCGCAGCAGACTTTGAAGTCTGCAGCGCCGCCGCTGCAGCGGCGCCATTGCTTGGATCGACACCGGGGCCCGCAGCCCATTGCTGCTGATACTTGTTCTGGTGTTGCAAACTCGAGAAGCTACGTGCCGGAGAATACATGCGGGTCATAGTCCTGTTCCGCCCAGATGATAGAGGAATGTGGACGTCCCGAAACCGATGACCTTAGCAGCCGCAAACCAAGTAGGCTAGCGGTCGTACGTCGAGAGCAAAACTATAACAAGAGAGTGTCTTATTTCCGTCGGCGCGGAACCTGGGTTCCTACCGACGGGTTGGGTTCACCTTCTGCTGCACGCCTCGACGTCTAACAATTGAACATAGTTGGCGGCAACGAACAAGGAGGATTCATCAATCTACATTTTCATTTCGGACTTGATCATGATACTGATTACACCTGTGGTGCAAAGAATATCAATCTTCTTCTTTCCAAATGAACTGTCAAGAATATCAATCTACTGTGCCGGGTTCGAGAAAAAGAGGCTTACCCAAGGGGGGGAACGAGCGGGTGCTTTTCACTGGAACTGGGCGTCTCGTCAGCAACAAGAGTTTATACTTTCAACAGCAGTGTTATTGAAGACTCGACGATACTAGTACAATTAAAGGTGGCAAGCGATGTTTCTGGCAGCACCAGCAGCTACTATCAACACAAAAAAAAAAGGAAAAGGTGCTTAGCTCGCCTTGAAATAAATGAATGGCTCGTCTGTCGCTCTCCCGTAGGCTTTTGATATGGGCGCTTGGAGCTGCCTTGAGCTTGCTGACCGATTTTTTTTTACACCGTCCTCAAGTCTTTTTCTCTCTGGATGTGCTTCGTCCTCGCTGGCCTGATCTTTCCAGCGATAGGAGCACACTAGGCGAGCATAAAAGAAAGTAACACTCCCTCTGGTGCACGTGCAGTTGAAGTTGTAGCATTGGTGGCATTTCTACTTTTTGCCTTACGTTCTGACTTACAGTCTTTCACTTTACAGGCGCACGTTGTTGTCTTCAAAGTTCCGTCTCATTGATCTTTTTGCCTCACCGATTACAACGTACATTATTGCTGTTCTTGCCTTGCGTTTCTTACACCAACCCGTCTGCGTTAATGCCGTGCGAAACACTTGCACTCACCTAATTGCAGGCACTGAAGATGCTTTTGCTACAGAAAGCACAGGGCGGTCCCCCGCCAGACAAAGACAGCACATTTGATTTTCCACGGCCGCGGCTCATCCGTGTCCGCATCATTTGGTTCTGCTTTTCGTTTTCGGTGTGCATTGAAGATACTTACTACGAGGTCAGCATCATGTTCTTCTCGTCATCCGTTAGAGCTGCAGCTACAATACAACAAGCGGGTACATCTTTTTTTGAACATGTTAAATAATGTAAATCAGATTTACAACACCTCCTCCAAGATACGTGCATAAAGTACATCGTAGCTTTGCATTTTGGGAATGCTTATGATGGACCACGACCAGCCCGAGGTGTACGACCTGACCAACAAGGGGTGGCCAATAAAATGGTCCCCTGGTGAATGTTTGCTCGTGCACGACGAGCGAAAAGACAAAACTATCACCAATTCTGATTGAGGTCGTCTTTGATAGTTGCTGCTCCTCGCAGCGCCTTGAAGATGTCACCGTATACGACAGATGATCTTCACCTCACTTATCAAAGGCGGCGTAGAGCTCGAGGGAAGTTGAAAATATCATTGACGAAAGAGTGTTTCACGAAGATAAAAGTGCAGCATGCACAGTAGCGCAATACAGAGCAGACCATGATTATGTCATGCAACCATAACACGTGTTGCGCCTTACTAGCTTCGCCGTCTTCCTTCCTAACCTTGATATACCTACGCATCTGGTTAGGAAAATGAAAAAGATAGAATCCACATCCAGAAACGCTCACTAGGACGAGCGATCTGGATCTGGCATATAGCGTTACAAGAATCTTCAGTTTGTTCACTTCACGTAGTACAACGCACATTATGGAAACGATGTGAAGCGATGTAGTACTACCAGCCAACTTTTTGTAAATTTTCTTTCTTCAAAAACTCTATTGTCTTTTTCTTGCGCAACTTGCAGCTGCTGTTAGTAGACTTGTCTTTTAGATTTAGTGGAATTGGGACTTTGGCTGTGTGTGACAACAGCTAAGACGACAGAGCCATTTTGGGAATTCACTACACTGATACAATTTCTTCGTCCAAAGCGGCCCGCGCGTTGCTGCTCTAGAAAGACCACGGAGGAGCCGGTCCTTACGTGGCAGAAAAGGTGAAGCCCCCAGGTGCGCCGATAGTCGGCATGTTTGCCGGCGTCTGCAGTTGCACGCCAGAAAAGCTCGTGCTTCCGCTGCCGCCACTGGAAACCGAGGACCGATGACCGCTGCCGCCAGTCGGCGCCGCGCTAGAGGGTGGCGGCGGTATGCCCAATCCAGCTCCCAAGCTTGGAACGTTCAATTGCACTCCTGCACGAAGCTGCACGTATTTATTTTTGCATAGGGATGATACGCAGACAAAAGGAGAAACTGTGGCACCATCAACAGAGCAATCATAGTAAGGCAGTGACAGATTTCTCCGCAAGATCTAGCAGTTTTCCAGATCGTCCAAGTTGCCGAACAAATGTAATTCAGAAGTTAATTCACTGAAAGTCTAAAAAATCTCTGGTCGTGTAACTGGAATCGCAAAAAATAAAAGTCTTCTACCACTCCATTATTCTTGGGTAGTGCCCGCAGCAGGCCTCCCTTCTGGTTAAGATACACCTTGTATGATAGTGGACAACTCCCCCGCCCGAGGGTTTGAACTTGAAGGGCATGAGCAGCGCCGGAACAAGCACACGGACGCCCTCTGAAGATGACACTAAAGTTTGTTGTATTCACAAAGATTTGTGAGTACTTATAGTGCTAGTCGGGCTTCCGAAACTGGTGGTCATGCACATGGACATGAAGAAGCAGGACACGAGTTGGCATTTTGCATCGGAAATGACAAAGAGGGAATGTTGAAGTTGTCCACCATCATACTTCCAGCTCCTGGACCATATCGGCGTTGTATCCCCGGTGAGGCATGATGGGGAAGCCCGACTCTATGTCCACCGTGTCATGGTCCGGCGGGTGTGCAAAATAATGCTCGAACGCCTGCTTGAGTAAATTGACGGGGGACTCCTGGTGACTCGCCTGCAAGCTCCGAAGAAACTCACCCTTGTCGCAAGGCCGAATTACCGCGTTAAAGGTAGACCCAATATCGACGATGTAAAGGTTGCCTAATTGATATTTTCATAACATATTTGTTCAATTTGTTCATTGAGGAAATAAAACCACAACCAAAAAAATCACAAACGCCAGCGATGGGGGACAAATGACGCTGCACCGGAGCAGGGTACCATAGCACAAAAATGAATGAAAGAATATCGCGCGACCTTCACCTTGTCTATTGATTAGGATGTTATCGGCTTTTCCGTCACCCATTTTCCGCCTGTGCCGCAGGTAGAAGCGGTGGAATAGACGCGGTATTTGAAACCCGATTAGGTTCTTCATGTGCCCCATCACCTCCTGCTGTACTTCCCCAGGAGCTTTATCGAAGGCTGATACCAGGTCCCGTATGTTGATGCAGTTTTCCACAAAATTTAAGACGACGATATCATAGTACTTCGGCGCTGTATTTTGATTTTTTCGTGATGCATACTATTTTCATCTTCGCTCGCAATCTCATTTCGCGAAGCACATGAATTGGAAGTTGGCGTGTTGCCTTGCTGATGAAGATACTGATACATCACGTTGGCGCTCATCCACAGTCGTGACAACATTGACGGCCGGACGTGTTGCGCACCAGAAAAGCAAAATTCAAAGCAATGAGTTGACATGGCGACCTATTTATACCCAATGGATCCACAACCTTCTGCTCTCCCCGACTATTTCTTCCTGCTCTCTTCGAGTTAATACCAGAAAAATTGCAAGCCAAGAAAGCAAAAACGCAAGCAAGCGTCGCAAGCGTCTCAGAAAAAGGATAAGCTGCATCTAAATCTATCTGCTATGAGAGAGAAATATAATACGAAGAGCACACTCATGCAAGCTTCTGGGACACGTCTGTCAAGACTGGTGACTAGTTCCCTCTGTAATAATGACAAAACGCGCTCGCTGGTGGACGCAGAATAGACGCATTTCCATTCGTAGTGCGCGCGATGGCCGAGCCGGAACCTTACGTTAGCATTAGCTTGTGACGATGCGACGTGCCGTTTTTGGCCTGGGCAACCGTGTTGATTTTGCGAGGATAGAGCTACTGCTTGTGCTCGAATTCGTCTGCTCGATAACTCCGCGATAGGAGGCGATTGGGAAGCAGACATTTGCGTCGCTCGGCAGCTCAGGGCAGCACAGGCGAAGATATTCTGTCTCTACCGCTTCGCCTTGTGAGGCGCCGGGCATCTCCTGTCGCACGGCGATTACTTTCACCAAGAGTTTCCCCTGGGCTCCCATTCCGGTCATAATAAACTCGTGGTTCAGCCCGCCACCCGCAAACTTCTTGATATCCTGCGTACTGATGGACGACGAGGAGGAGCCTCCTCCACCACCTGCATATTGTGATAAAATTATCTTTCTCCTGATCTCACGGGATTCCGATTGCGCCCTCACACGGGACCGCTCGTCCCTCTTTTCAAAAGATGAGATGAACATGAACAGATGAAGTACTACACAAGAACTCCCGGAAGAGCGTGGATGAGCATTTTTCTCCTGGTGGGACCTGTTATACCTGTACCTCAATACATCATGTTTCTTCGTAGCTTTAGATTTAGTCGACAAACGGACGCCAAGGCAATCAAAATCATCGTAAAACCATTTTTGGTACTGCTTCTGCCGGTGCGCTGGAAGATTTTGTCGAGTGTTTCCTGAGGAAAGACCTCTCTGAGCTCCTGCGCAAAGTCGGTGAAGTCGCGCCGCAGGGGGCGGTTGATTGCAACTCTCTTGACGCGATCGATGATCGCCTGGTCCACAGTCTCGATGCGTCCCAAGTTTTGGTTGTTGATCCACCCGTCTAGCGTGTTCAGGTTGGGCCCTCGTGCCGAGTTAATGATCATTGGGATGCTACTATCGGAGGAGCCCGCGCTTGAGGCTCCCGAGCCATGCACCCGCTCTCCGGGCCCGCCGGACGTGCCACCGCCAACGAGATCCAGTGCACCGGTGAGGGACGCCCCATTTAGACTGAGGCCGTTAGGCATGCTCAAGCCGGGGAGGTTGAAAATGGACTTCTCTGGCATTGCACTGGCCACGCTGGCAGGAGCCTGTGGAGGGACCGTCACACCACTGGCGCCGGCTGCTGCGCCCGCGGAAGACGAGGACGCAGGCGTTGCTTGATCATACGAAGCGTAGCTTGAGGAGCTCGCAGGGAGCTGATCTCCTGGCAACGGTAGACTTGACGATGAGTAGAAGTTCTGCTGCGCGAAAGACGCTCCCGCGCCGGATGACGCTCTGCTTGCGTTTCCCCCGAAATGTTGTGGAACCTTTTTGATGTCACCAATCTTTAAAAAAAAAACTGATGGGATGAAACCTCAAACACAGTTAGGAACAACTACGAACAGACGCACTACATACTCGCGGAAGTTCTAGCTTTGTCTGCTATGGCCAATCTCAAGTTCAATAGGCTTATAGCTCAGGAAGAGACAAATACAAAGCTCTACTGCCACCTCTAGGTGAGCGTGAGGCCTTGTATCTAATCCTATGCTTTTTGCGCGAGGAGGTGGGCATGCCTACTGCAACATACACCGCGGCCATTAACAGCATCTTCGCAACCAAGCTACTTTGGTTTGGATGTTGATTTAGATTTCGATCCATACGCAAAAAAAGGTAGAAAGATCTATACTCACAGTTACAGATGCTTCTTACTGAGCCAGAAGGGGCGACGACCACGCCAGCACCGGATGGTAGGATTGTCTGCTCGAATTCGGCTGGTGTCGAACCTGCTGCTCCTCCGCCGTCTCCGCTGGTCGCAGCGCGCAGCTCTCGCCTGCGTTCTCGTTCACGCGCCGCGGCGGCCGAAGCGCTCGGGGAGCCCCCTTCCATCCCAATAGTTACATCCATGCCGGGAAACATGTTTGTCGTAGGGTGTCCAGGAAGCCTGAGAGATCAAAGAAGAGGTATCTTCCAAACAGGAGTGTAGATAATTCATTAGAAATGAGTCTCACTGTGAGCAAAAATAATCCGCGAGGAAGATGTCAGTGTACATATAAGCATAGCTCTAAACCATAACCAACTGCCGTGCTGAAGTTGATCGAGCATTACGCATCGTGCTGGCTCGTCCAGCTGTACGCAACATTGCCATCAAATATCAGATCTTTGCCTGTTTCAAAACTACCTGCGTCTCACAGGGAGGTGGGTCCAAGTGCGGTGACTACTGCAGCACGAAAAAAAAACACATGGAGGGCGAAGGATACATCACTATCACGACTCGGACTCGACTGAGAGGAACAGGAACAACATCAAGAACTCAATTCGAATACAACTTCTGAGTGATAGATTTCCTTCATGATTACTCTTGCAGACCTTGTCTTTTGATTCTGATTCGAGTAGACATACGTGTCACCACAGCAACGATCCAGGTAAGATATTATGGTGAACTATCTCAAGGTGCACGAAAAAAGACCACGGACGCGACGGATAGAATCCTTCGCCAGTGCGAAAAAATGGGATGAAGATGAACCCTACTATTAAATCATGCTATTTGTAGTAGCTCAACGGCGACGAGTTGTACAGCAAACGCAAAATGAAAGCAGAACATATAGATAGGTACCTTGTATGCTCAACGCCTCCCAGCATGTTGGTTTCGAATCCAACAGCCTCATGCTCCTGGTCCGGTTTTGTCTGGAACGTGTTCACGGGCTCGGGAAGCCGGTCCATATAATCGCCGTACGTATCCGGATCGGCCCCCAGATCGACCATCAACCGATGAGGGGCTCGGACTCCGGATCGGGAACTCGGAGGAGCGCTGTTGTTGACCACCAGACAGGACAATACATTCATAAAGCAGAACTGAGTTGTTGTACACGCAGCGCGAGCGATGCCAGCGAGTGGCGTCTTTTTCATCTACACGTATCTATCAGAACCACTGCTGGAACCAAGAAGAGGACCACGTGGTCATATTTCAACATTGACAAAAAAATTATTTATGTATGACGTTCACTGTCCCTCTGACACACACAAAGAACAACACAGATCAGTAGAAGGACGAGCACATCAAATGCCAAGTATTCAGCACTAGAAAATCCGTACGCCTCGCCCTCTGGCCTCTTCGTGATCTCGCGGGGCGGTCCCAGCGTGTAGTCCGGTGTCTTTTTGTTGCTGCTACCCCGTTTAGCCCCGTGGTTGGTGCCGGTACCAGTTCGGTACGTGGCGAGCGTGTCCGGCGATCCGCCGAACCTTACCGCTGCATTGGGCGAGCCCCGCTGCAAATGCGGACTGTATTGACTTGCGCTGCTGGTTGCAGACGAACCCTGATTGAAGATGATTTCAAATACAAATTCTTCTAAACAAGCTATAGCGACGTATCAGCACACGTAATCCTCGTCTATCAGTAAAATACGGACGTCGAGTAATTAATTGTGTGATAAAAACTGTTCAAGCTGAAACCTTCCATGCCTAATTCAGAATTATGCGTTTGCGCGTGCCACTCGCACACATCCAAATTCACGCAAGTAAAACACTTTGCGTCCTTTTCGGTGGTGAATAACATTCTACAGCAGCGTATCCTGGACGACATGTATACTTTCTTCATTTCAACTGGTGTACATCGAAAATGATTCCACCACGATGATGCATTTCTGTTGAACTCAGTACTTAAAAAACTACTTCATCAGGTATTGGTGTAGCAAGTTGTAGCTCTACGTACTTGCTTCATCGCAGGTAAAACATCCTTTATGACTGCTAAACACCGCAACCGCAAACACGATTATGTCCATCATGTAGTCATACCATAGCTGAAGGCTGCAATGCTTGTGGCGCTGGGTTAAATGACGTTTTGTTATTCGTTGATGAAACCGACCCTCCTCCCGCGCTGAAGCCCATCAGCGGCGGAGCACCGCTTCCCGAAGCATTCACCATTGTCTTCGACGCGACCGCTGGGCTGTTGCTGCTCTTTATCGCGGATGAGGTAGTAAACAAGCCGGATCCGGCGCCTTGGTCGCCGGGAGAGGACGACGTGAAGGAACTCCGACCACCACCACCAGGCTGGCGCTGCGCTTGCAATATTGGCGACGTCAGCGAAGATGTGTGCGATGAGGCAGCGATGTTGCTCGTAGAAGTTGCACTTCCTTGGTGCTGGAGATACGAGATCGGAGATCCAGTCGACGACGCCGAGGGCGCTAGGATGTTGCCTCCTGGCTGAAGCTGCTGATGCGCGCCTCGCTGACTGCCTGCAGTCGAGGAGATGCTGGAAGTAGTTGTCGCTGCAGCAGGAGGCGGTGGCGACCCGAAGCCCGTGTAAACGCGGAGGTTATTGCTGTCGGGTCCGTGAAACCACGGCTGTAGCCGGAACTGGCCACTGGGCCCAGCGGGAGGTTGCTGCGGTTGTCGGTTCGTATTAGTACCACTGCTACTGTAGTAGGAACTGTTCATATGTTTTCCACGGCTCTCCTGCGGAGATGAAACGGGCGACGTCTGAAGGTGAAGGTATCTGCTCTTTTTTGTCACCTGTTCAACGCCGCTACCCGACGGCCCCGCGAGGCGCATCTGGAGTTGGAGTTGGTACTGGTGCCCAGCACAGGGGCACTTGTACGTATGTTGACTTCCAAAGCCGAAGAACGCAATGGCGGGGAGCAGAAAATGCTTACGTCTAGCAAGAACGGCACCAACCTTCTCCGTCGTTCGCGTCGTCGGTGCCGAAAGTTGTAGTGGGCGGTTCTGTCCGTTACTAAAAGTGCGATCCTAATCGCAGCCGCCACTGTTGACGCATTTCCGGCTTAGCAACAAAGCGAGAACAAAAGCCTCGATCTCCTCGTGTTTTGTCACCATTTACACCGACCCAGGAGCGCTACACGCCTCATATTTTTCACTTGTCATTCATCTTATGGGAGAATCTGAGAACCATTTGTTCACAGCTACGGCAACCTCAAGGACCTAATCACTACATACTTCCGACATGCTTATCCATGTCCAAACTACAAAATTTCTTTGTGACGATACTTGGTCCGCGACCAGAAAGTCCAACTTGCAGCACCCAGCTCAACATCTACTTCAACTTCATAGCCGCGAAACATACTATCTCGACGACGACGACGACAACGACAATGTCCAAAAATTTCGTCCTCTGTTTGCTCGAGTTTACTGCTGTGAAGGCAAAGAAATGATCATAAATAAACAAATTCGCTCATTCGATCATCTTGTTGCTTCGCCTCGGTCACAACGTCCGTTAGGAAGGATATCAATAACCACAAGATGCGGATGTAGTACATGCACATTTCAACTCTAGCAGGAAAGATCTGCACCCGCTGCTGCTCTACAACCTTCGCATCAACGACCAATACTCACGAACATTGGATTTCCGCCCGCTTCCGCGATCAATGTCACCAGCATTATTGAATTATAACAGAGGTATCGTTTTCTGTTGGATGTCGCTCCTTGGCGATCGTCGTTTGATGGTTCGTCTGCTACTAGGTAGGAAAAGCCGTCCTCTGCTGGTGGTGGCGAGGGCGGCCACGCAGGGGCATGAAGTTTTTTGATGCATGAAAGCGTTGGCTTTGGGAAAAATAAAATAAATACAACTGCCAGATCAGTTTTGCTTCTTTGCCATGGAGTCAAGAACTTCCTTCAAGCCACCAGGCTGGAAGCCGCGAAACTGCTGAATCTCCTTCCCATCCTTGTACACTTTGAACGTTGGCATCGACTTGATGTCCGCTCGGAAAGCTACTTCTTTGGCCTGATCAACATCAACTTTTGCAAACTTCCACCCCTTCTCGTCATATTCTTCTGACAACTTCCCGTAAGGAACTGCGCACATTCGACAGGGTGGACACCACGTGGCGTAAAAGTCTACGACAACCTGGATGCGTTGTATTTGAGTGCAAACTAAAACTTCTATCTTTTTGTTTTTCATTTTCAATGAAATATGAATATGATCATGGACACACCCTCTCCGTGCACGTGCTGCGAAGTACCACATTCTCTTCCAAAAAGAGCACATCATGACCTACGTTAATTCATGAAAAAGTTTCATCTTCGTAGTACCTGGTTGTTTTCCTTCAGGAATGCGCTCCACTGGCCGACGCTCTCGATGCTTGTTATCTTATGGTTTTCGTACACTGGGAACGGCCCTCTATTCGTGATACGACTCATCACCTGCGACACCAGAGATATGCAATACGAGAATCGCGCCCCCGCCGTCCCTACATTGTTTGTTAGTCTTCCTTGCAAAAAGATATTTCGCACAACCGCACAGTCCCTGGAAGTGCGAAGTTTGTCTGTGCAACTCCGGTTGCAAATGTGTTGGTCCAGGATAAACTCTTACTCATGCGCTTCGACCCGCGTGTATGTGTAATATCTGAATTCATGATAGATTGCAGCTCTTGTTTTCCAGGACCACAAGCACAACACGACAAGAAAATCATTCCTAAAATGCAAAATTTGAACAATGAAAAATGAAAATTTGAAGCCGGCGGGGGCGACGCGTAGCTGTATTGCATAACGATCCAGCCCAAGATTAGCAAATACCACTTATATTCGGACATAAAGTCCAACACCATGAAAAGGACGTCCATCATTCTGTCGCGCTGCGGTCGTTAGAGCCAAGATGAACGGGTTCTACGCTGTGACACTGGCACTGCAGCAGCTGGGAGATAGCCACTATTCACCTTTGGCTTTGCCGCGGCGCGTCCAGCTCCTGAGCTGTTATTGCACTGCGCAAGCACAAGGTACTTCAAGTATTGATTCTACTTCTTGTCGATAAAACAAAAACACCGACCCACCGCTGGTACAACCCATGTACTTAAATATACTGTTGCTTTTAAATCTTATGTGCGGGGAAACCTTCGTAATCTGTATCTCCGCTTTGGTCCCTACCACGACACCAGCGATGGCCTGTTCTACTGGTCTAGGGGGGCTAGGCCATGACGCTTGCAATTTGCAACAACAATTTGTGTACGTCTGAAACACCAATGTGCTTTTTAAGGTGACCTTGTTCTAGATCTTCTGATCAGTGTTGTCTTTCGTGAACTTACACTCGAATCTCGAGGCTGACGCTGTTGTTCACACGAAGTGAATGCGGGGAGAAGAACAGGACTTCAGGTGCGTGAAGGAGATACTTCACGCAGTCGAAGGCTCATTCAGTTTTTGTGATTCTTTGTTCGAAACTCTTTAACAGAGTGCTACTCAATAATAGTGGCTTGAGCCACGATAGTCACACGGGTTCATTGGGAAGGAGTTGATGTTGATGTTGATTGAAACAGAGAAAACACTCAAAGAAGCAAACAACGATTTGTATTGCATTTCTCTCGAGCAGATAAAAGTTTACATGAAGAAAAGCTTCCGAGTTTTGATTCTCATAAAACAATTGTCCGACTTTTATCTCTCGATCACTCGAACTTCGATTTCAGTTCTCTCCCGACAACACTGATTTGAAGATGCTATAACACATATTCACAGTGGCCGGGGGGCGGTGAGAAAAGAAAAAGAAGACGAGTGATCCTCCATCCTTCCTGCTCCACGTATTTCCAATCGTGACTGCTTTCCACCAGTGAAACTGAGTTCCAGCTAAATCGTTATCGTCACGAAGAAAAGTTGCGTCAACTCTCGCTGATCGCCGGATTGAAACAGGTTTCGCGCTTCGTTCCTTTCCACAGGTAACCTTAGTGAACGACGGAACCAAACACCCGCTTCGGTTAGAGGTAGGTCCTTTGTAGTTCAAAATCCCAAAATTTCTGGAAAGGCAAAATCGCAAAAGACGCGCACCGGGGACAGAAAATCCTGGCACGGTTGCAAAAGAAGTTCTCGGTCAAAAAGAAGACAAACAGGTAGTCGTGCATTTTCTGGATCCTGTCGTCAGAGAAAACGAAACTGATTTCCGGTCCGCGTGGTAGAGAAAGTTGTCTGAAAAGCGCGGGACTCGGTATTCCAAATGCGTAGCTCGAAACGTTCTTGATCGTACACCACCGTAGACAAAACTGCTGATTGATATTTGCGGCGGACGAGAAACAGCGGGTCGTTCATTTTTCGTGAGAAATAAAATTTTCATCATACACGTTGTTCAAAATCTTCGATCGTTAGATTTCAGTTTCACTTGGTTTCAACGGCTTTTCCCAGCGGTAGGTACGCTGGAAAACGTACATTTGTCCCAGCGGCATCTGCAGAGAACCGGCAAGCAGCGCGAGGAACTCCTGGAGCTTGTGACCCTTGGGGACTTTGGTCAAACAGTCTCCCGGATTCGAAAAATCCGTCACACTTCCAAGTTCCCAACTGCTTCGGAAGTACCAGTCCTTGCACTTTGCAAGCGGCTTAAAAACTTCCGCGTCGGAGTTGCTGATCACCGACTTGGACATAATCCTGCTGATCGCGCTTTTGGAATCAGACAGGATGCAACTCTCCACCTCGAGCTGCCATCGTTGGTACTTCTGCAGGATCATCTCCAACACGGGGATACATTCCGCAAGGACTTCCAACTCCGCGGAGTACGAACTTCCCTTGACGCCGGAACAGAAAATCGTGTCACTACCGAGGTAGGAGCAACGAATGTGAAACAACTCGAGAGCATCGCACTCTTTGAGTGTCATAACGCGTCTCGCCTGTTTCTGTTTCTTCAGGTACTTCTGGAAGTCGTCTTTCGACACGGAGACCACAACGAAGCCTAGTACTGGTCGCATTCGAAGTGCGCTGGCTGCGGTCGAGTCGTTCTCGTTAGTCGGGATGGCCAGAGCAGAGAAACGTTTTCGCTCACGGCGCGCCGTTTCCGACTTCTGGGAGACAACTTGTGCTTCTTCAAACGTGAACTGGGAAATTCCACCGGACTTGAAGTCAGCAGCAGCACTTCGGCGAAGGTCAATTTCGCCAGGTGCGTACACTTCCACGCCCTGGAAATCACGCACTGCGTCCAACACGTCCTCACAGGCTTGTGCCTCCTCAACGGCGGAAGGAAACTGATAGCTGGCATCCGGGAACATGACGATCATCTCGTCAGTGTAGGACAAGTCGAACTTGACTCCGGACGTTTGCTGCTTCAGTCGCGAAACGATAGACCCGTGGGCTTCAAGCCACCGACGGTCCTTCAATTCGTCCTTTCCCAGCGCAAGAGCACGAGTGGGGAACTTCGCTTCGATATGGCGACGGCACAGAAACAATAGGGAGCCGCGAATGGCCTTCAGCTTGGACACCTCCTTCTCGTCCAGCACTTGTTTCTCATCGCCATCGAACTTCACATCGGCCGCATCCAACTCGGCGATCTTGTGGCTCATGTTGGTGTCGATGCAGTTGCCGTCTTCGTCGTATTTGATGTAGATGCCCGTATATATCAACCCATCTCGTGCGTCAGACCACGCTTCGAGTTGAAAACGGTCTTTCATCTGTCGCGAGAAGTCTGCGAAGTCCTCCTCACTGCCGGCGAAGAGGAGATCATCGACGTGCAAGCACGCCTTCGAGTGACCTTTCACGAAGCAGCATGGTGATTCTGGCGTGGACCGATACCCGATGGATTCGAGGAACTGGCTGATGGTTCGAAACCAAAGCAAAGCCGCTTCCCGTAATCCGTATAAACTGATGTTCATACAGATTATAGTCGACTTGTCAATCCCAAAATTGGATTTTAGCGCTGTCAACACATCGTTTTGCACGATGTTCGCCGGGAAGGTGAACTTCGGACGGTTCTCCAGTCGAAACCTCAGGTTGCGTAAAAACGCCCGCGGAACGTCGCCGCTTTTCACCACGCGTCGTCCGCGAACATGACGGAGCGAGTTCAAAATCAGGTTGATATCATACTCGCCCACCGTAGGACTTTCTGCTGTCGCTGAAACTGAACTGCGGTGTCCGCCGGGTACGACCCGAATAGCGACCTTAAAGTGGAACGGTGTAACCAACTTTAAGTCACATATTGCTCTGCCGGGAAGTACGCGCTCGGAGGAGCACAGCATGCCGGGACGATAGATCTCGACTAGCCCGTCGTCAAACATGCTTTTCCACTCTTTCAGATGCGCGGCGACAAGAAGCTTCGGGATGTTGAGACCAGTAGGCGACTCGACAAACGAGTGATCGCAATCCGGCCACTTCATGGCGGCTACCAGTTTCTTCACGACCTCGATGTGCTTTGCAACTTTCGGGTCGAATATGGAAATTAGTCCAAGCTCCTCGTAGCTCTTCAGCGGCAACAGCTTCCAGTAGACCAGACGCAACACTTTTCCTTTTCCATGCTTTTCCCATTCTTCCTTGCTGTGCACGAAGCGCACTGTGTTCTTGTTCCACACCAGAAGGTGATCCGACTGCAGCTGGGGGTGTGACAAACCCGCACGAGCTTCCTCAGGAAGATATTCGTCCAGCAGCTCAATGGATTTCGGAACAATTTTCACGCCGTCGCACGAAGGAAAAAGTGCGTGCTCGAGAAGGCCGCACAACAGGTCTTCTTCTTTTACAACGCCCGCAGGGGTCCGCGACATTAGCTTGTCGAGGGCGCGTCGGTTCGGTCGACTTGGCAGCTTCATGAATTCGTGCATCTCTTTGAATTCAGCCGGGATTTCTTCAGGCTCGCTGTCTCCTGGTTCTCCCGGTTCGTCATCGACCAAACGTTTCCACTCGGTATTCCTTTCCAACCGAGTTTCCAGATTTGCGTGGACAAATTCTGTGATATCTTCAAACAGCGGGTCGTCGACCGAGGAAGCAGCAGCAGCGCCAATCTGCTCATTTGGATCCTCCACAGCCTCCTTCTCATCGTCGGAAAGCTGGATGTCGTCGTCCTTGTTGATGTTGATATCTCCGATGTCGTCTTTCAGAAATTCGAATTCAAGATCCTCATCCTCCAGCTGAAGACCATCAGCAGCTACTTGTTTTTGCTTTTTCGAATTTTCTTTGACGTCTTCGGTCCCCGCCCGGGGGGCTAAAACAAAGAAAGGCGAACCCCCGTCATGGGTAGCTACCCTTGCGGGCTGCATTAACTCAGACTCGTACTCTTTACGGTCAGCAAGGTATTGTTGTTGTGCCTCGTGGAGTTTTCCACCCTTCTTGTAGTCCAGCTCGGAAACAGGCTGCAAATTGAACGGAATGCCCAATAGACGATCGAAATCGACGATAGGAGAGAGAAGATTGGGACTCACGCGGCTAATTCCTCGCTTTCCCTGCACCACGAAGGTAAAACCGGCTGCACCTTTGTTCATCTCCTTGCCGATTATGCGCACCACGGTGTCGGTTTTCGACTTAGGTTCGTACTTATTTACCAGCTCGCCGATTTCAAAATCGCTGTCGTTCTCCAACCGAATTCTAGCCCGGCAGTTAGCCAAAATCTTCTCGACAGCGTCGATAAAAGACTTTTCAGTGACCATCTGCAGCGTTTCGGACCAGATCCTGGCACGAGCTTGATGTAGGCGGTGCATGTTGTACTCGGTGGCATTGGCGTCCAGGGACGACGCCGCTTCGTCGTCTGGGTGGACCACCATGTCAACTGCACTTTCCTCTACGCCCCAGAATTCCATTGCAAAAGTCCTCCCCTTCTTCGCCACGCAAGGGAGATTGCTCAGGACTTCATGGATTTCCGACAGGAGAATTTCTAGTGGCATTCGCGCGAACGCCGGGATGCGCCGGAGACGTTTATGAAGACTTTTCATCGTCAAAAATCTTCTCTCCAGCTGGTAGACCGGGGCGCCGGTGGGGAGAATGCAGATTTCTCGCCCAGTTTTCACCAAACTCACCCAGTCTTCCATCCCTAGATTTTCTCCGCCTGCGTCAGCGTAGATCTTTCTCCTCACCAGTTTGTGTTGCAAGAAGAAATAAATCGCCCGCATCACGTCGTCTTGTGATGGAGACCCGCGACCTTGTAACAAACGCTGACCAAGACCCTGGTGGAGCTGCATCATGATGCCCTTCGTGAGGTCGTCCTTTTCCTCATCCGTGAACGACATCCCCTGCATCATTCTGCTCAACTTCCATTTTGTGCCGGCAACAAATGAGCCACTACGACGATCAGGCAAACTGAGAATGCCGATTACAGCGTAAATGACATCATTTTCGGTAATGAAAGTAGTGTCCAGCAAACTCACACCACCACTCATCGCCGCCGCGCACGGGTCAAAAGCCTGCAAAGACTTATTGCGCTTTTTCAGCCCGTAGTGAAGTCCCGCCATGGAATCCCGTCGTACGAGACGAACGAGTTCGAGCAGAGTCTCCTCCGGTATTTTCTTCAACCGGCCCCGACACTGCTCCAGGCAGTCCTTCTCGCTTACTATTTTCCCCGAGTGCACCAACACCTCCTGCACTGCTCGCAGCTTCCGTCGCGTCTCTTCCGGAACTAGCTGGCACGGAGAAATAGTAGCGTCTACTCGTAGGCGCTCCTCAGGACTGTATCGGATTGCATGTCCGGTGGGCAACAGGGTAAGGTCGTGGACAAACAGCTCTTTCGCGGCGCTACCATGGTAAACCAGGTTTGCCGATCCGGCTGATTTCAAACGCTCCCCAATCGCCACTGCCATGCCAGTCCCGGCGTCGTCGATCAGAATTAACTTTTTCTGATGATCCTCACGCATGTCCTTCACGAGTCTCGAGATAAACTTCTTCGGAATCGCATCAATCATTTCGTCAGAAAAGCCAGTCATGGTTCGCTTCGAGTCCATGTTGGTCTGCAGATGCGGTTTTCCCTGAAGTAGCTCTTGTATCTCCTCCTCTTCCTGCACTCGCACGCGGCGACCGAAGAGTTTCATCGTGGGCGGCAAATCATTGATGTCGCGACAGGTATAGATGCGCACCTTGTCAAGATGCCCTGGTACTTTCAAGCGGTGACTGGGATTTTCATCTCCCTGCTTTTCCCGATGGTACCCGGATTTTAGCAGACCTTTTCCGATCTCGCCGCACTGCATCTTGCCGCGAACAATCTTTGCCCGCTCGTGGGAATCCGACGACAAACGCCCGCGCAGCTTGAAAGCACGCGTCCTTTCGGCTATTGTTTGTTGGTTTGCAGCGTCGTCAGCTATGTGATAATAGTAGTCAATCGAGACGTAGCGACGATGACCATCAACAGGTAGTTCCTCCCACGCGTTGTTGGTTTTCGCCCAGCTGTTCACCACATCTGGTAGTAGCCGCTTTTGATTTTGTACATCAACTACTCGGCGCAGACGAATCCTATCTTTGAGGAACTCCGGGGTGGGTGGCAACTTTTCGATGTCGTAGTCAAGCACGCGCAGTACCGCGTAACTTCCAACATCCCCGCTGCGTTTCAGCGACTCCTCGCTTACTTCCCAGTACGCCTCTTCCTGAAATTCTTCAAATTCTTGTCGAGCGTACCACTGGTTTCGCGGAGCAGCACTGGAGCTTGAGCCTCCTCCGTGCTGAGTAGGACCAGCAGTTTCACAACCGCCACACAGTCCTTGCTCGACGATATCAACCAGCACACGCGCGTGGCATTCTTCCGGGCTGCACCAGCACCCCAAATTCTTTCCGGAAAGCTCGAGCATCGCTTCGACATCTAATCCCTCTCGAGTCAGATGTTGACGATAAAGGTGGCAAACTTCCTTCCTCGTACCTGCATCACGACCTACCCGGAACGGATTTCCGTATTTGGATGGCCGACCAACGTACACGTTACGGAGCGGATCCATCGCAATCCAGCGTCGGATACTGCTCTGGTCTTTCCAGTGACATCCTTCGTTGTAGAGGTTGACCACTGTCGGCTTGGCGTACACGTCAGCTGGCGTTGGTCCGGTACTGTCGATGCATCGAAGCTTTTCTCTTTCCAGTTGCTTGGCAGCGGCAACGAACTCCTCCTCTGCCCGCGAATCGTACTCGACGACTCGATGTGCAACTTCGCCTTCTGCTGGAAAGTCTTTTGATGGAAGAGCAGCGCTTTGCTTGACAAATTTGCGATAGTCCCCGATCGTCAGATCGTCGTAATCGTACCGCAGTGGAAGTTGTCCCTTCGTCTTAATCTTAGACGAGAACACCGGACGCAGCCACTGGTCTGCTGGGACTCGCTTTTGGATTTCGCGAAGTAGTTGAAAATCGTCTCGGTTTAAGTCGAAGACGGATTTGTAGATTTGATTTTTCCCTTCAAAATCCACCACCTTCGCGCCGTTGTGCCCGCGGATCATCAGCGGAACACCGGGCTCGTTGACCGAAGTCAGAAAGCACTTGTCTCGTAGTTTCAGTCCAAGTAGGTTCGGACCCGAGTCGGTAATAGTAGCCCGCTCGAATCCGATGCAATAAAGTTCGTCATTTACATCGGTGATTTTGTAAGGTAGAACAATTCTCTTGATAATTTTTCGTTTGCTACCGCCTATTCCGGAGGCTTTATCTCCGTCAGCGGATTCTTCGGGAGTTTCAACACCGTGTTCGTTTGCACGGCGCGCACTGCTGGATCCCGTTTCTTCAGTCAAATACAAGTTCTGGCTGTACCCGTCGTCAAGCTGGACGGTATGAATTTCGGTGGTGAAGAGCACGTCCTCGACGCCGGTAGTTAGGCGAGTCGTGAAGCCCGATAACTTCATACTTTCATAAATTTTACTTGCTGTATTCTCGGAATTGCCGGTAGTGCTCGGCTTCAAAAGAGGTAGTGATGATTGTTCTTCTTCTGGAATTCGCGAAAGAAGAACTTCTGGCATCGAGAGACCCATCACCTCGTCAACCACATCGTGCACAGAGAAACTTGTTGGCTCGAGGGATGTAGAAGAGAAATTTGCACGGCTCAGTGCGGTTGACACAAAGTCAGGAAAATCAAGCTCAGCAACATCTTGTCGATCAGAAACTGGAGCCACCTCTTCCGGTTTCGGACCTAAATCCAAAGTTTCGTTTTTACTACTCGGCGAGTTTTCGTTGGGATTCCGGGCCCCTAGGCTTGGAAACCATCCTCGCACGGGAAGCAGATGTCGCTTTCCTCCTCGGTGACGAAAACTTCGCAGTTGCAAAAGCACGCGTCTTGCTCCCGCACCGGATCCTCTTCGGTCAGGATAAAACACCGCTCTTGATCCTTGTTGCTGATGCACGTCAGCATCACGGTATCTGCCTCATCGGGTCCCAGGGCCTCCAAGATCATGGCGACCTTTTCCATCTTGGATTTCCCGGCGAAGTCCTTAGCGAACAGCACCTTCGTCACCGGATCATTTTTCGGAGCTTCCTTGCAATCTTTCCGTTCATGATCTGGCGAGAAGCAGACCGAGCACACCTTGGTCTTGAACCTGCATTCTTCGGTCGTGTGTTTGCGCGATAGACACTTTCTGCACCGGGTGCTCATCTTTCCCTGCATCCTCTTGGTACGAAAGTTTCCCCGACCAGCACCGCTAGTTCCCGCGGCGCGATTGTTCGCCGCACCAGGCCAGTTTCCCCACTTCTTAACGGCGTTGTACTTGTACGGACTCTTCGGGTTGGCTTTTGCTGCCGCAACCTCTTCTTCGGTCAGGTTTTCACCGATTGCCCCCGCCTGTTCCTGCAGAGCAGCGATTTCTTCCTGCAGCGCGTGAATCTGCGGAGCGGTGCCAATTTCCTTGCTACCGTTGTTTCCCGGCTGCAAAGCTTCCAGACCTTCGCGGTAGTCCAAGTACTCCACCATGCGCTCAATGTAGGGAACGCGCGGCGTCGCGTAGACCGGATGCATCATGAACTCGATGGTGATCTTCGGATCCCAATCGTTCGTCCCGTCCTGATTGCGCATTTTCATCATCAGCTGCTCCCAAACCAGCGTACGATCTTCGGTACGGACCGGGAACAGATTTACTCCGACGTCGTTCGCGGCGTCGCAGTACCGGAGGAGCATCATTTTCAACGACTCGGTTTTCTTCTTCTTGAAGAAATGGAACCTGTCCTGTTCCGCCCTGTTCACGATGAACCCACTCGGATAGCGGGCGTACATGACGTTCAGCAGGTTCTCGAACGTGAGCGTGCTTCTCACGTTTCGTCTCAGACCGATCCCACGGAGGTTCAGCTTCATTCCCGCGGGGATGCAATGCTGAAACTTCGACACGGACTTGATGCCATCCTCTAGGTCGAAGATGAGTTCCTCGATGAAACCTGCCTCGTACTCGTGCGGAAACAAAACCTGCCAGGAATCGCGCGGATTCTTGTAAGTCTTCCGGAGATACGACTCCACTGCACGGAACCAGCCGGACAAATCAGAGTATGCCTTGATCGAGGGACAAGGTCCTTCCGGCATGCGGTCCTTCATCTCGAGCAGCAGCGTGGGAGAAGCGTTTTCGCCATTGTCGAGATCAATACTGTTTTCTTTGCAGTATTTCGACTCGAACAGGATGCGCGAGAACTTAAACTTCTTTTTCTCGGGTGCGAAGTTCGGCATCCCAGGAAATCCGCCTGGCGGTCCTCCACCACCCGGACTTCCACCGCCTCCACCGTACGGTCCGTTTCCAAATCCAGACCCACCGCTCGGTCCGTTCCCTCCATTGGGATCTCCATTTCCACCGTTCGGTCCGGATCCGCCGTTTCCATTTCCACCGTACGTGCCGTAACCACCGTTTCCATTTCCACCGCCCGTACCGTTTCCATTCCCCGATCCCGGATAACCCCCTGGGAAGCCCGGAATATTCGGCGGAACAAAACCATGCCCAAAACCGTGAGTGCCACTTCCCCCGAAGTTGTTCGTGTACCCGTTGAATCCCGCACCGCTGGGACTCGAGGATGAGGCAGCGGCTGCACCGCTCACACCCTGGTTTTGGTTATTTGCATTGTCTGTTACCGCGGTGGGTAGTTGCGGCACATGGAACCTTAACTGTTTGAGGTTAGCTTCCATGCTGTTAGTAGACGTCACGCGGAAGCCGGCAACCTTCTTCTCTTCTTCCGCGAGTTTAGTGCGCGTTTGTTGCTCCATAAACGCCTTGATCAGGTTGCTCATGTCACTGATAGTTTCCAGCGGACTTGACGGCTGCTGCGTGGGATTTTCCACAGTTGCCGGAGAGCTCGCTTCCGCCAGCTTGCGCAACCGCTCAATCTCTTCGTTTGCAGCAGGGATTCCGAAAGCATCCGACGCTAGTCCGTTTGCTTTCGCGTAGCGCTGGAAGAATTCCCTCTTCTCCTCGGTCATCTTACCCAGGTTTACTGGTTCTTCGGTGACCGACGCATCATCGTCATGCAGAACAGTATCGTTTGCATTTCCGACCTGGTACCAATTCTTGCTGGCTCCTGACGATGAGGAAGAAGACGTCGCAGATGCGGACTGGAGCTGCAAGACCTTTTCACTCAGCTCCTTGATCTGATTGATCATCTTCTTCTCGCCCAGCGTAGGAGAAGGACATGGATCACTTACTTCCGCGTTGCGTTCTTCGATGATGCGATTAATCTTGCCTTCGAGCGCGCCGACGTGTTTCAGGTAACCGTCCTGCATTTCGCTCAGGATGCCACGAAATGCTTTTCGCTCCTCAGCATTTCCTTCTGCGATCCTGGTCAACTGGTCACCAAATTTTGCCTGTTGCTCTCTGCTGTCGGCAACTTGCTTCGCGATTTTTGCTTCAATTCCGCTGAAGTTTTCCTTTACGCAGCGAAACTCGCTGCTCACGTGGTTAAACGCTTCCTGAATCTGCTTTCCTTCCTGTTGCAGATTGTTGTGAGTGTCGTTGTTGTATTTGTTGATCACGCCAATCACCTCCTGATGCGTATTCGCGATTCCATACTGGCGCTGCAGCTCAGCAGCAAGTTCTTGGTCTTGTTGGTTCAGATGCAGAGCAGCGTTTGCGACCTGTTCGAGGTTACCCTGCATCAGCTCGGTATCCTGCTTCAAAGAGTTACCAGCGTGGCCAAGCATGCTGGTTCTCCGTTTCAACTCCTGCGCCACCGCCTGCGTCTGCAGATTGTTTGCAATGTCGTATGCAGATGGTCCTCCGTAGTTGTTCTCTCCGCTGAGATTATTGCCTGCTCCCAACTGGGGGTTGTAGGCTCCGGTATTCAGCACACCTTGCGGCTTCGGGACGAGAACAACTCCCTCGGGGATCTTCGGTGGCGGCATCGGCGGAACCGCATTCGGATCAGAAAACCGCGGACGCTTCACTCCCGATGCTTCCTCACGCTCGCGCGCCAGACGACTCTGGTGTTGCCAGTTCGCGCACGTGGCCGGCGACAGAGGAGGCGGAGGCGGAATTCCAACTCCTGCAGCAACAACAGTCTTGGCGGGGAACGTGGTTCCGGAGAAACCGGAATCCATGCGGTACCCTTCGTCCTCGATCGGACTACCCGACACGGGGACCGTCACAGCGTTCTCCAGCGCCATGACAACTTCTCCTAATCCCGGCGGCACCGACGTCATCGACGCGTCGATGGTTTCCGGAATCATCAGCGTAATCACCTTTCTTTGTACCCGGGCTCGTCGTACTCAAAGTCCTTCCTGCACAGGATACTGCGATAAAACCTCGCGTATCCGCTACCACTGCTTTTTAAGGAGACCTTGTTCTAGATCTTCTGATCAGTGTTGTCTTTCGTGAACTTACACTCGAATCTCGAGGCTGACGCTGTTGTTCACACGAAGTGAATGCGGGGAGAAGAACAGGATTTCAGGTGCGTGAAGGAGATACTTCACGCAGTCGAAGGCTCATTCAGTTTTTGTGATTCTTTGTTCGAAACTCTTTAACAGAGTGTTACTCAATAATAGTGGCTTGAGCCACGATAGTCACACGGGTTCATTGGGAAGGAGTTGATGTTGATGTTGATTGAAACAGAGAAAACATTCAAAGAAGCAAACAACGATTTGTATTGCATTTCTCTCGAGCAGATAAAAGCTTACATGAAGAAAAGCTTCCGAGTTTTGATTCTCATAAAACAATTGTCCGACTTTTATCTCTCGATCACTCGAACTTCGATTTCAGTTCTCTCCCGACAACACTGATTTGAAGATGCTATAACACATATTCACAAATGTTTCTATTTTTTCATCTGTGAACGACGGCTAAATCGATGATGCTTGAAGCAGGCCTGAAAGAATAGCTGATTCGTCGGAAAAAAAGTCAGTGCTTTTTTTTACACATTATGCCTTTCAGAGCTTTCCTTGGATTTCACCGCTTTACGTTGCAGTTCCTTGAGCATAGTACTCGGCATTTTTTTTCGAAAGATCTTCTGACACTAATCCAAAGACTCGTGTCTTCAACAATGCCAATGCGACCACGTGATCATGACTGCAACAGCCCAGAGCCAGGCACAGAATGAGAAATGCTTTTACGTAATCTTTTGGCTTCCATAAACAATGAATCCGGCTGCGGTATTGAACAACACGCTCGGTGTTCGAGCACAAGGAAGGGGCCAATTGTCCTAAAGTACGGGCTGAATCAGAAAGATCTTCAAAAATGCAGTTTCATTGAGGTGATCACTTCCCTAAACTTTATTCTCGTGTCTGTATTCTTTCATTTTTTGGCCTACACTCTAGTACACTTCAAAAACTTATTAAACTGCACTTGCAGGTGCGTTGTAATATGACATCATCTGCAAGACATCTGCGATTGCCGGACATGCTCCCGGCCGCCTCGTAACGAGCTTTGCCACATCCGCTCAGAGGAGGTTCCACACTGACTCTGTTTGCTTGAGCTTGACGTGTAAAGTAATACTACACTTGAAGAAATGCTGGAGTTCTACATACGTGGAAAAATGACGGGGGCGGTCGCGAAAAAGAGTGACCTCGACCAGCACCTGCTTGCAGCTGGACAGGAGTCTGCGGGCGCTTACGCTTCCCGCGCTTTCGACTGCAATACGTCGCGGGAGCTATGCGGCCCGACGAAGGTGTCCCTTTCTTCGCTGTCGTCCTGAAGATCTTCAGCTCCTTTGAGCGGCACGGAAACTCGGTCGGAAGACGCGCCACCAGCGCATTCAATAGAACTACCCATCATGATCTTTTTCGCGCCCGTGGGGGTCAACCGCCATCCGTGGCCGAGCATTCCGAAATGATTCATCATCGGAGATGACATCAATCTTTTGTCTTGGTTCATCGTCAGAGCAAAACCGGCAGGACTCGGGAGCGGCGAAAGGGATGTTGATTTCGAGTTCGCGCGGGTAGACGAGCCTGAAGTCATGTCCGCAGAGGGGGACTTTTTGTCCTCGTCCGCTCCTGTCTGGATCTCCACGGTGCGGCGACTCCGATTGCTCTTTCCGATGGGCAGGAGGGGCGTATTTTTGGTCCGAGATGCAGTTGGGAGCTCTTCGTTCGCAGGCTGCAGCGACAGTTTCTCGAGTCTGTCCACAGTAGCCTCGACTTCCTTTCCTTTAGGCTCTTGCGCGGTGGGAAGCGGTCGCTTGATGTCCCGCTGCTCGGCTGCCAGCAGGTCTTCCAGAAAGTGCATCTTTTGCTCCGGGAGCCACTTCTTCGTCACATAGATTAAATCATTTACACTCTCATTGCGATTCTTCAGAACGCTCTCGACAAGGCTCCACTTGCTTTTCTCATGCTGTGCCGCGACGGCCATGGCAGCGTCGGGCTGCGGGAGATCGATGTTAATTGCAGAAGCGAATTCCGCCGCTGCTGCAGCGGCAACACTGGCCAAGTCGTTCAAAATTCCCATTGCCTGAGCCTGCACAAAATTCGTTGATACGGAACGAATGAGTGGACGAGGGCAAGACGAGGAGTCACCAGAGTCTGTCCCCCGAGGCACTCTAGCCGATCCCTGCTTCGCAAGAACTCCAGGAGCGGTCGTCCCCGTGACTCCAGGGATAATCAGGCGCCGTGTGGACCTCCCATGTTCTTCGGCTTGTTTGTTGGTGCACTCTGCGATCAGTTCAATCAGCTGCGCGAGTAGATACTTTCGCAGAGGCAAACCCACTGCGCCTTCCAGTTGGGCCCGGTCTGCGTCATGCAACAAAACCGTGTCTCGGTGCTTCGAGAGCAGCACCTGTTTAGGTATGTGAGGTTCAAGCAAACTTGCTCCTGGGTGGGATGCGGAGTCGGTGCCGCCCGATCGATGATGTCCTGTTCCTCAGAGGGAAACTGATCACAAAAAGTCAAAACCTTAAAATAAAATGAACCTGTTTCCAAATTGCAATCGGGAGCTCTGCGAGCTGTTGCTTGGTGTAGTGTACCATGGCTCGTGGCTGCACCAAGGCCAGCGTACCGCCAGACACGCAGTCGTCCTCATCCTGACCGACTGGAACGTTCATGTCCACCGGCTTTGCAAGAACACCGCCAAGGAAAGTCACTTGATTTTCGGACATCTCTACGGGAAACCAAAACGCACTCGGGCGGAGCAGCGGATTCTGCTCCTTCGCTGGAACTTTGTGTGTCGCGCGCGGACGCCTGGAAGAAGTCTTGTAACCTGCCTTTGGAGAGGACGAGACCGACGGATGACACTGGTGCCGTGTTGTGAAACTCCGTGGCAGCTCCCCTTCGGGGGCACCGCCGACATCGACGTCTGCTCTACTAGCCTCGCCCGCCACCTCGTCCGAAGCAATCGCTTCAGCTAAGGTCGTTCCCTCTTCTACATTGCTGCGCATCCCGATCCAATTTCCCGCAATGCTATGATCTAGAAATCGAATTTCGCTGCCGCGTGCAAGTAGATGCTGCTCCTGCAGAAGCAGAGACACGACAAACATCAACATGGTGTCCATTGCTCGGAAAATAAAAATGGCTCCCGGATGAAAAAAGGCGTCACGCTTCATTTTTATGTGCGCCACGTTGAATTATTTATTGAAATATTTATTGACTGAATTTAAAGGAAAGCACGCTCTCCAGTTGCAGTTGCATCGAGTTTATGCAAAAAAAAAAGAGAATCGAGGGATCAGAATGATTGCACTTCGAAAGATTCAAAAAGACCGGAGCGCAGTGCTCACATCAAATCTAAGCTCTGGACGATTCTCTGGGTTGCAAGCCTTGCTAAAGATAAAGTGCTAAGAAAGACAGCCATACACTTCAACAAAATACCTGGCTAATGTAAGCAAAAAAAGAGCCGTGTGATATCCGAGGAAAACATACAATTTTTGATCTTTGCAATAGTATCTAGCCTAGTATGGTCACTACTAAGCCGAAGCGCAAGTGGTATGATCGAGATCTCCTTGTGTCACTTTGTGCTAAACCTAAATCACTGTAGCAGCTCCGCATGGGGGTATAGGCCCAGAAGCAGCTTACACGTGCAGAAAATATTCACTTCCCATATTATACCGCAAGATACAATCTCTACAATGACTAGCGAAAGGTGAGAAAGCCCATTATTTAATAGTATTCCGCAATAGAAACAAAGAATAGAAACGAAAAACAAAAACAAAGAATGGAAACGAAAAATGAAAACAAACAATGGAAACGAAAAACGAAAACAAAGAATAGAAACGAAAAACGAAAACAAACAATGGAAACGAAAAACGAAAACAAAGAATAGAAACGAAAAAC